>JAQMRL010000015.1:19057171-19337171 GCA_035578175.1 Catonia carolina
CTTAAGTAAGAGAATGGAGTTCTTAAATACTTATACAAAAAAAGAATTCTATTCATTGAGCTGTTACACCAAACTTTATGAATTGTCTCGTATTTCGGAGATCAGAAAAATGCTGAAACTAATTATAATTACCACCACATCGAGGGAAGAAAGTTTAACAAGGCAGCTTCTTAGCAACATCAGAATATTTTATTATAACCATATAAATTATATGTAAATTCTGTAAAAAACATATTACTTTATTTTTTATAATACTTATAGATTATTTATACAAAATAAAATTATGTAGTATATATTTTTAAATGTTTCTAAAATCTATCTTTCTGAAACTGATTTGAAACATGGTTCCCACATTTATGGATCCACCAAACCGAGTTTTGTAGCTCAATTGTAGTTCTGCCAATTCAAAAAACTTTAAATAGTAACAAGCTCCCATTGGTACGTTAAAACGAAATCACACATAATGACTCGTAAGTTTCATACTATCCAAAACTGTAAAACTATACTATCTATGTTTCCACAGAAAATTAGCAAGTCATAAAAACGAATTTATTAATTCGTTTCCTCGGAAAGAGTCCTTATTAGGACTCTTTCCATAACAGACAGGTGAAATTAAATTAAATTAACAGACAGGTCAAATTATTTATACTCAATCTGTTCGTTGCAGAGCTAAAATAAATATTTCTGTTTTTATCACATGGTCAGCCAATTAAATCATTTAAGAACAGAAGAGATAGATGTGTAAAAGACACAAATCAATGTTATCTCCTCTGAAAGTAATGAATTTTATTATCAACCAGACCCTGTTATAATTGAAGTGAAGGTGTCATTTGCAGAGTAGAAAATATGTGCTTTTCAGAGGGCCCGGCATGCTGATAAGCATACTTTTTCACTCATTGAGGAAGGCATGGTAAACCACCTCACTTCTCGTTTTACTTATTTAACCCTCTACAGGTTCAAATCAGCCTTTCGGCTGATGACCTAAAAAACAAGGTTTAATGAGCAACGATCCAAAAAAAAATCAAAAAAGGGCTTGGAACAGAGAGTTGATTGTCCGTTAAAAATTCAGAAGATCAAAATATAATTGAAGAGGTTTTAGTAAAAACAACCATTGTCCAAAAAAAACCTAATTTTAGTTATGCATACCATCCTGTAGAGCATCCTTGCGTCCATTATGTGTACCAATCATTACAGCAAAAACACCCATTGTTATATTAATACAAGGAGTTAAAAATTAGCTAGTATTGTAAAAACAACCATAGTCCATCTTGTTGTATACAAAAATGGCAAGTTCCTTGGACTAAGGTTCTTTTTGATCATATTTAATATACTGTTCAAAGAAGTGTATATTTACTTGGTTTCTTTAACTGCCGGATAAAATGGAATCACCTGAAAGTGATAGCAATCGAAGTGATTTTTTTACCATTCTTTGTTATAATTTGACTTTAATTTGGTTTTAAAAAAATACAGCCGGTAAAGTTTTTTTGTCATAAATAATCTTAGTCCAGGTTTTAATTTATATTTTATTACATAAAATTAATTAGCTATTATTAGACGTTCAAATAATGACTTTTCTTTACTCAAAAAGTATGCAGAATAGAGCTACCTCAGTATCATTATGTACAGAGCAATAACAAAAGACTGAACGACTTTTTAATCCTTCTGAAAAATTTTCAGTTTTTGTCTACAGTTGTTTTTGCTAAAATCTCTTCAATTATAAACACAGATAACATTAAATTAGGAAAGGTGAAACGTAGAAGCTCCATTGATGAATGAACTGCTTCCTTATGACATTCATGTTATCATTTGTATCATCGGCACCATCTGATAATTTCTTTATGCACAGGCACAAATCGACAATGATAAGAAATTGTTTTTATACGATTATTTTATCGTAATTATCACAAAGGTGAAAGACTGATGGATGCGTTACTCCTTTTAGTTTTCGCTCTCTTTTCCATATTAGTTTCTCATTATACAAAGAAGGTAAACTGGTACAAAGAAGATGTAACAGTAAAGAAAATAAATGAAAATTTTTATAATTACTACTAATTCGTCTGATAAATTGCAATAATAAAGATAGAAAGTTCAGTAAACTTTGGCTTTGTGACATTAAAAATTTTAAAAAACATAGTAGACCTATTTATTATACTATATGCCTGTCATAAATATTCAGGAGTTAGCAGCACTTTAGGATATATAAAAACAACATTATATCAAAAAATAAATTAATGTAAAAACAAAATTTGTTTTTACAACAAGGTTATAACTAACCTGTTTACAGATAAAAAACACTGCGAAAAATCATAAACGACAAATTATATGAAACTAAAATTTTTCAGCTTATTTCTATAGTCTAGTATTTACTTTCTTTTCCCTATCTTAAATGTTAAAATTTTATCATTTTTATTCGCAAATATACATGAATATTAAAAGAGCTTAAGATTAAATTGCAAAATTACAATTGTATACACTGAAACTATAATAATATAAAGTAAACAAACATGTTATTCCAATTACATAAAATTACTAACTTTATAATAAAAACAACGCCATTGACCCGCTTGCATATTCTTTTTGTTTATTTTAATTGTGAATTTAAAAATGTCGTATGAAACACTCATATGAATTTTTCGTGACAATGTAAATAATGAATAATATAACGTTATTGAATCTTTAGTAAATGATGCAACTTGAAAAATATAATATAGTTTTAATCATAAGAGAATGGCGCAACCTCGTAGAACTTAAAAATGCCTCTTGGTTGAATTTTTCATCCAAAAATGGTAAAAATATTTTGGGTTTTTTATTATCTTTGTTGTCAACAAAACGCATTCCTCCAAGATGTTTCTTCAACTTCTCAAACGAATAACAATTAAACAGGATAAGATGGAAACTGTATAAAGGTGTGTCATATTTTCTCAACAGTACGATTTCAAATGCCACGCGAAACGTTTTCTAGATGCTTAAATTTCAGTATCAAAGTTTTTTGATAGTTACTTTAAAACGATCAGAGTTGACAGCAGTTTCCCACTCAAAAAAAAAAAAACAATCAATAATAATAACGCCCTTTCAGAAACTTCTACTTGGAAGTAAATTGATTGAAACAAAAGCAGTCACCATGACGAACCGCTTTAAGCTTGAAATCCTACTCGTAATAAATTAGTTTTCAAAATATTCAAGATTTATTTCTTGAAAATCAATACCAGATACTACTACGGAAATTCCTCCAGAATTTTTGGAATAATTTAATTTTTACGTTAACGATCTCTTTGGTATTCATAGAAAGATCCTACAGTTTTGGTCGAATGGAATTGAGTATTTTTTAGCTGAAAGTGGAGGTATTTTATTACTTATATCATAGTTTTATGTGAAAAATATGGATGAGAGTAACTTACCGCTCCAAAACATTTAATAATAACAATAACGCCCTCATAGTTTAAAAATCTTCTTAAACGTAAATTGACTGACACAGAAACAGTCTCGATGACAAATTGTCTCTCGACTTAAACCGTTTCTCGGTAATAATTAGTTTCCAAAACACTCAACGTATTTTTTGGAAATTAATACCAGATACTACCACGGTAATTCCTCCAGACTTTTGAGAATCATTTAATTTAACATGAACGCTCTCTTTGGTTTTTCTAGAAAGATCACTTAGCCTTATTTTGGTTCTATGCAATTGGAAATCATTAGCTGAAGGTGATGAATTTATTTTTTTATAATTCATAGTTGCAAAAAAATTGAGAAAACTTAATTTTAAAAAGGAACCTTTCATCGTCATTCTAATCGCCACTCTAAGGGGGTATAAAACAAAAAGATTTTCAAAAATTCAAAATTTTTTCTTTCCCGCCATGTGATTACTTGATATTTTAGCTTTAAAATGAGCTATCATTCAATGAATTCTGAGCAGTAGAAATTTTTCTACAATTTTTTTCGAAAGCAAGTACAATATGATTTTTTTATCAACTGAAGTTGATATGCGGTGAGCGACAACTATGCTAAACCTTGACAGTCAACGCATTCAAAATTCTGATCGTGTAATAAGCGAGCTTCAAGAAAATGCATAGCAAGCTAGAGAACAAGCCAAAAGGAAACTAGAAGAGGAGCTAGTACAGCAAGAGTATCCCTATAATCCTGCTTAAGATGCTGGCATGTACTAATTTATGTAAGTAACACATACATATTTTTGTTTCCTTATTTCCCGAAAACAATCATTTTTGTCACAAAAGACCCGTTTTCTCAGGAACTGTCAGAGATATTAGCTTCAAATTTTCAGGACATAATATTTAGTATCTTATAACAACTTAACATGAGCGTTTTAACATGTAGGCTCTTGAACCGTTTTTTCAGACTTACCAGTACAGTTACCATAGCGACTATGATCAAAAATTTTAAAATGTTAACAGGTTGACTGCCACGCTAAAATATTAGTACTATCCAATACCGCTACGCCTAAATAATGAAAAACTTCCACCAGCGCTACAAAACCTTTTTCCCATAAAAGGAAAGTTTTCAACCCTAAATACATATTTATTGTGTTATAATTAATTTAAATTCAGTTTTCATTAAAAAAAACACATAAATAGCTGAGACTCAAAATTATTCTCGTAGCAACCGAAGATGATGAGACATAGTTTCATGTCTCAAAGTGAGTTACAAATTGAAACAAAAAAGTGAAAACACACTAAATTATGTATTACTTTAGTAATAGTAGGAAAACAAAGCAGTATTTCGTAACTTACCATAATTACAGGCCAAAATATATTAATTACTATATTGATTAAAATGAAATAAAATTTTTTATAGTTCCACCAAAAATAAATATACTTTTTGGTTCTTTTCAAAAATTAAAGTCTCTAATTACAATTTACTGAATACTATTTACAAAAGATGAACTGAATTAGGCCAAACTCACATTTTTTTAAATTTTGAAACATGGTTTTCAAAAAAAAAGTCAAGAATCTTACTGGTGAAAACTTATTAATAATAAAAAAATATATTCGTCACTGAATATTTTTAAAGATTGTTAACAAAATAATTTTAATAATAAATAATATGCAAATGCTAAAAACATGGGTAAAAAGTTTGTAATTTTATCTTTTTATGCATATACTCGTATTATAAGTTAACCTTATGTACAACTGTCAGCTGTCAAACTTTGTAAACAGCGGCCTGCAACGAGACACAAATTCATGTCTCGCAGCAGCCGTGGCAAAGTTATGTGAGACACTGATTGATGTCTCATAGCAGTGGTGGATTTAATACTGAGACGTATTTATGTGTCTCATGGCAGTCAACCTGTTAATAAGGACGACCCCTGTGTCTAAAGTTGTATTAAATACTGAATAATGTGTGCTGAAAATTTAGAGAAGTTATCTCTATTGGTTCTTGAGAAAATGGATCAAACATTAAAATGGCTGAGGTAGGCGTTCCGTACCCCCTTATAGGTAATGCCAAAAAGTTATTACTTCTTCTTCTTCTTACTATCAAGGATTAGGCATAAGCCTATTCCGAACTCACAAACCATCTTGTACATTTACACAAACACGAGACTTCCAACCCGTACATCTCGACTATTGCCATATTCTTCGAGGTCTTCCCACCTCCCTTCTTCCAACTGGAACATATTCCGTCACTTTTTCATTCTCATTAACTTATCATTCTCATTAAAAGTTAAAAGTTATAACAAGTCAAATAATTTTAACCTTTTAGCCTAATTAAAAATGAAACAAAACCCATAAGCAATAATAATTAACACAGTAACAACAGAAGTGTGATACTAGTTTGCAAATTCTTTTTTATAATAGTACATTTTTAATTAATTTCCTTATTAGTTAAAGCAACCTATTGTTTCTATTTTGTAACGAGAGTTTAACTCATCATATAAATCTTTTAAAGTGTTAAGAGTATTTCCACGTAATTTTAATTAAAATTGTCTGGCGCATGCGGTGGTATTCAGCGTTAATTAGTATCAGTCATTGATATATATGCCGGGTGTTACAAGTGAATGGTAGACACGCTTTGGTTATGTAATCATATTATGGTAAATACAAATACAAACAATGAAATTACAAGCTTTAATCTGCTGGCTCAATTGCGGATGGGTAATTTTTTATTTTAATGGTTCATCGTTTTACGTAATATGGTAAGATAAGTGTAGTTTATCTGTTATTTTTTATGTAGATATTAGTGGTATCTTCTTGAATTCTCCTTTTATTAATTACAAATTAAAATACATTTTGCACTATTGTGATATAAAATCAACTGGATCTAATTTTTACTTTCCTACGACCTTCCCATATATTACCTATATAAATAAAATTGTGTTTTTGTCTAAACAATTTTTCAAAATGCCACAAATTTTGTTTCTACGCCAGATGTACCACGTAAACACCGAAAATAAGTTCAGCTGAATTTTTGTCTGTTTTATCTGTTTATTTGTTTGTCCGTTTGTATGTTACGGCATCACGCAAGAACCGCAGAACCAAATTCAATGAATTTCGGTACCTAGGTTCTAAAAATATTCGAAATGAAAATAGGCCATATTTTTTTAATACCACAAAGGGATGGGGTAGTTCAGAGAGAGAACTCGTACAGCATACTGTACTCGTTCGGTATTTTTAACGGGTTTTCAGGGTACAGTTGAAGCCGTGTTTTTTTTTTTTTTTTTTGGTTTAACGTCCGACTGTTTTGCAATTAATGCTAATCCAGACGGTGGAAGATGAAATGATTTTTGTAACGTATGAAAATATGCCGTGCCTGAATGGGATCCGAACCCAAGACCGCATGATGAGAGGCGAGTACGTTACTAACTACGCCAGTGCGGCCGGTTTTAGTGAAGCCGTGAATTTAGTATCTTAAACCGGTTGAAGCCGTAAATTTAGTATCTTTGCAGATATCGATTCAAAATAGCTTACACTTTTAGATTTACTTTAAAAGTATATTATTTACAGTTTAAAATTACATAGGTTATTACGCGTAAATGAGTAAACGTAAAGGGAAAAATTCAAACAAGAAGTACACATTTTATTATAACAGGTAAAAAAAATCTGGTGTGAAACACTCACACAACTTTCTCTTGCCAATGCAAATGATTAATAATAAACCTAACATTATTAATAAAATATTAGAAATAAACAAAAACTAACCTCAAAAACATAACCTTATTTTAATCATGAGTGAATGACACAAAATGACAATCGAACTCAGTTTGGCTTAAAAATACGGAAAATCACGCTTTCACGCTAAACTAGGCTCTGTAGAGAAAAATGCTCTAAACAAAAGTTGTAGATCTTTTAATTTTCTATAACTTTTATTATATACACTTTTGTCGTAAAATGCATACTAAGACCGAAATGTTAAAAAAATCGATTTTTCTCACGTTTTCGTGAGAAAAAAAACAGAAAATCGCAAATTACCGCTAAACTAAGCGTTATACAAAAAAATGTTTGAAATAAAAGTTGTAGGTTTTTAAATTCTCTACAACTTTTATTATATAAGTTTTTGCGCTAAAATTTATATTAAAGCCGTAATCTTAAAAAAACAACGTTTTTACGTGAAAACAGCCTCACCGAGAATTTCAGCAAACATGGCGCCTACCCTATCTTGTAGAGAATAAAAAATTGAGTAAAATAGGCGATTTAAAAAAAAATCGTACGACCAGTTTTTGAGAAAATCGCAAAAAACTGAAAAATTATACGAATAAACTACTACTTCCGGTTGACCGATTTTGATGAAAATGTTCGTGTCGCGTCCGGTAGTGGTATGTAACTTAAGTTTCAAGTTTCAAGTTCGTACGATGTTCCGTTCTTGAGATATTCTGTTCACACACACACACAGACCAATCGCTAAAAACATGTTTTTTGGGTTCAGGGGGTCTGAAAACGTATAGATCCGGTGAAAACTCGATTTCGAAAAATCGACATGAAAACAATACTTTCCTTCCTATATATTCATATAGGCAAGAGAAAGTAATAAACCTAAAACACATTGAATTGTTAACTATTATGTTATTAGCAAACATAAACCATGTGTACGTCGCGAACGCCTCTCATCATGCGGTCCTGGGTTCGAATCCCACTCAGGCACGGCATATTTTCATACGTTACAAAAAATCATTTCATCCTCCATTGTACAATAGTTCCACCTCAACGTCGTCGTTAATGAATTAGTTGATGTGACGTTAAATAAATGAATTTTTGAAAAAAATTAAATTTATAATGCATTATTTACAAATAAACAATATTATTCATCTTTACTTTCTCTTGCTCTATATGTATAAGCCTGTAGTAAGGAAGGAGAAGTATTGTTTTCATGTCAATTTTTAAAAATTGAATTTTCACTGGAAATACTCATTTTCACGCCTTCTGGACCTAAAAGACATGCGTTTAGCGATTTGCCTGTTGTGTATACAAAATTTCTGAACAACAAAATAGCGTACGAAATTGAAACTTGGAACTCAAGTTAGGAATCACTAGAAAACGTGAACCGAACATTATCATTAAATTCAGTCAACCGAAAGTAGTATAGTGTATATGTGCAATTTTTCATTATGTTGCAATTTTCTCAGAAACGGCTTTTAATTGTTTTTTAAAAATCAGCTCTTTTACTAAATTTTATACTTTTCTTTACAAGATAGGGTAGAAGTGTTATGTCTGCTGAAATTCTTGGGATGCTTTGCTCTCGTGTTAAATTAATAAAAAAAAAATTTCATCTTAATTTGCAGTTTAGGGTAAAAGTGAAAAGTGAAAATTAAAATAAATACAAATTTTATTCCAAGCTTTTTTCAACAACGCTTAGTTTAGCGTTAATTTGTCATTTTCTATATTTTGCTCAATATATCGGTACAAAATGGAATTTTTGAAGATTTCAGCCTCAAAATGCATTTTACGATAACATATAAATAATTAAAGTTGTAGAAATTAAAAAAAACAAACAACTTTTATTTCGAGCACGTTTATACAGAGTTAAGTCTACAGTCAAATAGTGATTTTTGTATTTTTGAGTTTTAAAGAGGTCGATTTTCATTTTGCGTCATTCACTGATTAAAATTAGATAACGTTTTTTATAACGGGTGATTCAAAAAGAGCGCCGGTTTTTAAACGGCTGGTAAATTTTTGTTTATCGGTTGGCAACATTGTTAGACCTCATTTCTATTTCGGAGAACATTCCGATTGACGATTCAGTTGTAGTTTCTCTTGTTCGCAGTGTAGTACTCTCGCAGTCTGTCTCTAACCATGGAGAAGTTTACTATTGCACAACGAGTGTTAATCGTCAAAACATTTTACCAGAGTGGAGAGAGTTATGCGGCTACTGTCAGGCGACTTCGCGGTACTCTAGGACGTAATGAAGCACCGAATGAATCAACAGTTTGCAGGCTCATGAAAAAGTTTTTTGAGACGGGTTCAACAGTCGACCTTAAAAGTTCTGGACGTCGTCGTTCTGGCTGAACTGAGCAGAACGTTGCGTTGGTTCGTGACAGTGTGGCTGTTAGCCCAGCAAAATCAATACGTCGCCGTTCTCAACAATTGGGTTTACGATGTTCTTCTGTACGGAGAATTCTTCGGTACGATCTCCAATATCACCCGTATAAAATTCAGTTGCTGCACGAGAAACAATGTTGTTACTCCGTGAACGGTTCCAGGATCGCATCATTTCTCGTAATTCCGACCATCAATGGCCACCAAGGTCGTGTGACTTGACGCCTTGTGACTTTCATCTTTGGGGTCATCTGAAGTCATTGGTGTATGCCAATAAACCCCGAAACATCAATGACTTGAAGGAGGAAATTCGACGGGTTATCGGGCAAATGGAAGTCAAAACTTGTCGTGCAGTAATATCCAATTTCATGGACAGAGTTGATGCGTGCCAGCGCAGTAGAGGAGGACACATGCATGACATCATTTTTCATACATGAAATCGGAAGGTAAGATGAACTTGTTGATGTATTTATTTTCAGTTTTTCAATAAAATAAATCTCTTAATTTGATATATCAAAACCGGCGCTCTTTTTGAATCACCCTATATTATACTGTTTAGGTAGGTGAAGTGTTCAATTATTTGCACTTGATCTGCTAGTTCCAAGACTACAAAAAACAAAAAATAGTTATATTTCTAATCAGATGTATGTTTGGGTGATCAGCTGAAAGACTGATTAGAACCTGTAGAGGTTTTACTAAGTAAAGCGAGGAGTAAGGTGCTTTACCATTGTATTCCTCACTGAGTGGAAAAATACGCTTATCAGCATGCCGGGCCCTCTGAAAAGCACATATTTTCCACTCTGCAAATGACACCTCCACATTATTCACCACAGGGTCTGCTGTATAATGAAATTCATTACTTCCAGAGAAAGAACTCTGATTAATGTATTTTACATATCTACCTCTTCTGTTCTTAACGATTCAGTCATTTAATTGGCTGACCATGTGATACGAAACAGAACTGTTTATTTTAGCCCTGCAACGAACAGATTGAGTGTAAATAATTTGACACTCCACCTGTCTGTTATGGACATCTTATCACATAGTCACCCAATTATATGATCGAAACATTTAAGAATAGAAGAGGTAGTGGTGTAAAAAAACACTATTCAGAGTTATCTCCTAAGAGAGTAATGAATTGGTGAATGAAGTGAAGTTTTCATTTGCACAATGGAAAGTAGATGCTTTTCACATGGCATACTGATAAGCATACATTCTCACTCGGAGAAGAAGGTAATGATTGACCACCCACTCTCGTTTTACTTAAAAACCTCTAGTGGTTCAATCCAGCTTTTTGGGTGATGGACCCAGACAACAACACATTATTTTGTTTACTCATGAGTAAATATAGGATATATTGTTGATAATATACATTGGCAAGAGAAAGTCATGTGAGTTTTTCAGAACAGTTTTTACTTTCTCTTGCCTATATGAATATGTTGTTGTTTAGGTCAACAGCCTAAAGGCTGGTTTGAACCTCTAGAGGTTTTACTAAGTAAAACGAGGAGTGAGGTGGTTTACCATTGCCTTCCTCACTGAATGGAAAAGTATGCTTATCAGCATGCCGGGCCCTCTGAAAAGCACATATTTTCCACTTTGTAAATGACACCTTCACTTTATTCACCACAGGGTCTGGCTGTACAATGAAATTCATTACTTTCAGAGGAGATAACTCTGATTAGTGTCTTTTACACCTCTACCTCTTCTGTTCTTAAATGATTCAGTCATTTAATTGGCGACCATGTGATAAGAAACAGAACTATTTATTTTAGCCCTGCAACGAACAGATTGAGTGTAAATAATTTGACACTCCACCTGTCTGTTATGGGCAGATATGAATATATAGGAAGGAAAGTATTGTTTTCATGTCGATTTTAAGAAATCGAGTTTTCACCGGATCTATACGTTTTCAGACCCTCTGAACCCAAAAAACATGTTTTTAGCAATTGGTCTGTGTGTGTGTGTGTGTGTGTGCGCGCGCGCGCGCGCGCGCGCGCGCGTGTGTGTGTGTGTGTGTGTGTGTGTGTGTGTGTGTGTGTGTGTGTGTGTGTGTGAACAGAATATCTCAAGAACGGAACAACGTATGAACTTCAAACTTGAAACTTAAGTTACATACTACTACCGGACCCGACACTAACATTTGCATCAAAATCGGTCAACCGGAAGTAGTAGTTTATTCGTGTAATTTTTCACTTTTTTGCGATTTTCTCAAAAACTGGTTCTACGATTTTTTTAAAAATCGCCTGGTTTACTCAATTTTTTTTATTTTCTACAAGATAAGATAGGCGTCATGTTTGCTGAAATTCTTGGCGAGGCTGTTTTTACGTAAAAACAAAGTTTTTTTAAGATTACGGCTTTAATATGCAATTTAGCGCAAAAAATGTATATAATTAAAGTTGTAGAGAATTTAAAAACCTACAACTTTTATTTCAAACACTTTTTTTTATAACGCTTAGTTTAGCAGTAATTAGCAATTTTCGATTTTTTTCTCACGAAAACGTGTGAAAAATTGATTTTTTTAATATTTCGGCCTTAGTATGCATTTTATAATAAAAGTATATATAATCAAATTTATAGAAAATTGAAAGATCTGCAACTTTTATTCAGAACATTTTTCTCTACAGAGCCTAGTTTAGCGTAAAAGAGTGATTTTCCGTATTTTAAAGCCAAACTGAGTTCGATTTTCATTTTGCGTCTTTCACTCATGATTAAAATAAGGTTATGTTTATTGAGGTTAGTTTTTTGTTTATTCTAATGTTTTATTACTAATATTAGGTTTATTGTTAATTATTTATATTGGCAAGAGAAAGTTGTGTGAGTGTTTCACACCAAATTTTTTGAATTCAAGAGGTTATGTATGAGTAATGAAGATCAAAAGAAATCTGTGAACCGAATTTTTTGTATTATCACCTCAACACTTTTTCAATTAAAAATGAAAGACTGAAAACGAGAAAGTATAATGATTTCTTAAGTAGTTAACGTTTTCATGTAGGAATTTAAACAATCTCAATAATGATCCAAAGTTATTTTATACATACTATTTCGATAACTGTACTAAAAACTTAACATTAAAACTATATGAACATTAATGACGTAGTACATGAATTAGACTTTATTTTATTTTTTCTTAGAAATTCACATATATATTATTACTTTTTCAGTTATAAAATTATAACAACTGAAAGAGTTAAGCAACACTATTGAAGAAATAATGTAGCACTGTAGTCCATAATTATGTCATACAATAATATAAGCCTGTAAGAGTATTATTGCATACAATTCACAATGTACATTTCCGTTACAAGAGAGAATGTCTCCTACGACCTTGCTCCTTCTTTCTTTTTTTTAACGTTATATTTATTTATTTTTTTCTTTTTCATTAATTATTTAGTTCATAAAATTCATATCTTTGCAAGTCATTTGAAGAGATTTCTTCAAACATTACAAAATTAATAATAAAAAAATTTGACGACATATTGTTATTAAGAAAAAAAAATTGTTAAGATTAAGTAAAAAATTAGTTATATTTACGAAGGGAAATGATCAAAAATTGCAAAACATAGAATGAATTTATAATAAGAGTTTTCCCAAAGTTTTATAAAGTAAAGTAGTGAGAAATATTTTTCAACATCCTGTTTTGTTCCAGACAATGAAAGTAATTTAAGAAGTAATTAGTGTTGCGTTTAACTATCACAATTGGGTGATAATATGAAACATCTACCATTATGAAAGCTAGCCTAAATATTCAAGGAAAAATCTTTGTCATATTCTGCAACTACTCAGGAAAAATACCAATTAGTCAACAGTTTGTTTAATAGCTACAATTTATAAGATTTAATTATACTTTTGAAATATTATTCCCTTGGATTTTTCATGTAATTCATTACACAATTATTAAAATTGGTGCAGGACAATTGCACCCGAGTCTTATAAATAATTATATAATCATAAGAGGAGAGTTAAATTATTTGCACACGATCTACTTGTTTCAGGGCTACAAAAAATAGTTTTGTTTTTTATCATATAGTCAGCCAATTGTATGCCCAAAGCATTAAAGAACAGAAGAGGTAAAGGTGTAAAAGCCACTATAGTACGTAAAATGAAAGATGAATCCTGTGTATTTTTTATCCGAGGCGGCGAGAAAAACTCATGTTCACTCCCTCACAATGGGGAGAAGTAGTGTTGGACTCAATTGAGGCGTCCTCGTCCAGCCACAAGGAGGCCGTAACCGCCTTACCAACCAAAAACCCGCCGCCTGGCTACTTGATCCGACATCAGCAAACAACCCTCCACCTCTCTCGGAACTGTTAATATAATACTACAAGGAAAATTTCGGGTTAAAAAAAATTTACATACTGTCAGCGGGGCGTGGAAGGGAACCGTAGCCTAATTCCCCTCTCGCTATCACTGGTCCAGCGTTCACTCTCTCACTTTTATTATTTTTAATAAATTTTGTTATTATTTAATTGTACATAACACAACAATGTGTTCTATAATTACTTACTCCTGTAGAATTTTGTTAAGAGGATATTCGGGTCTACATATTTGAGCTAAATCTAGTTAGATGTGATTTTTAACTACGAAATGCGATGTAGCTTATGAGTATATCAGTACAGAGCTGACATTGCATTAAACCGTTAAATTAGGGAATCTATGGATTTTGAGCACGACCGAAGCTGAAGACTAGCTCTGAAATCGTTGATCCAAAAACAAACTGGATGCTCGTTTTAGTTGAAATGTGCTGCGTAGTGCGTGTCATTTTGTGTGAGATTGTGTGTAGGCCTATGTGTGTTCTGGAGTGTTCTTTTCAATATATTTTTTCTTTTATTCTCTAAATATTTCCTTGGATTATATTTACTTTATATTGTGGTGCCAGATCCTGTGGTGAATTAAGTTAAGGTGTCATTTTTTGAGTGGAAAGTAGAGGACGTGGCATGCTGATAAGCTTTATTTTCCACTCAGTGAGGAAGGCATTTGTAAACCACCTCACTCCTTGTTTGCTTAGGGTGAAAAGTAGAGGACGTGGCATGCTGATAAGCTTCCTTTTCCACTCAGTGAGGAAGGCATTTGTAAACCACCTCACTCCTTGTTTTCTTAGGGTGAAAAATAGAGGACGTGGCATGCTGATAAGCTTCCTTTTCCACTCAGTGAGGAAGGCAATTGTACACCTTCTCACTCCTCGTTTTCTTAGGGTGAAAAGTAAAGGACGTGGCATGCTGATAAGCTTCCTTTTCCACTCAGTGAGGAAGGTCGGGTAAACCACCTCACTCCTCGTATTCTTAGAGGTTCAAATTCTCCTCCTGAGCTTCAAATCTACCTCTAATCGATTGAATTTATCATACCTTGAACAAGTTATAGTACTGAAGCATTTACAACCAGAAGATGTAAAGGTGTAAAAGACACTATTCAGAGTTATCTCCTCTGACAGAAGTGAATTTCATTATACAGAACCTGTGGTGAATAAAGTTAAGGTGTCATTTGCAAGGTGGGAAGTAGAGCGCCTGACATGTTCATAAGCTTTCTTTTTCCACTCAGTGAGGAAAGCAATAGTAAACCACCTCACTCCTCATCTTACTTAGAGGTTCAAATTCTCCTCTAGAGGTTCAAATCAGCATTCCGGCTGATGACTCAAACGAAACAAAATATTTCTATATAACTGGTTTAATTTATCATACATTGAACAGAAAGTAAGCTGCCAGGGCCATTTTTAGTGGAAAAAACCCCAAAAACATTACTATTTCGAGGGATGTTTTACAGTTTTACATAATTTATTGTAAATTTATTGCAATAAATTTATTAAACTAATTTATTCAATTTACTATAATGTTCTAATTAATTTGCACAGTATAGTAATTTGTTAAAATGAATGTCAAAATTATATTACGAGAGATTACCCATTATGTAAATCCACCCTCCACCAGTAATTTTCAGACGAACATTAATGTTAAAATATAACGGTAGTTCCGACTCTTACGTATGTAATCTAATTATACTTTAAACAAATAGAAAACAATGACAAATACATACTAGCAATTAAAAATAAAACATGGAACAACAGTAAAAGTTTTTTTAAAAATAATTATAATAAATGCATTTAAATATTTAGTAAAAAAAGGTGAATTAAAATTTATAATATGAAATAATAAGCGGTATAACCGGACCGGATCAGATAAAGAGAGATATATTGAGAGAGTGAGAGTGTAAGAGAGAGATGAAGTGAGACAAAGACAATCAGTTGGACAGGTTAGTTCACCGGTGAGTTTAAATTGAAAGGAAACGTATTAGAAGCTAATGCAGCATAGGTACGTATAGTTAAGTAAAAGGTGTGTGCGTGTATTAGTAGAGAGGGAAGGTGGGAGAGGCTAAGTAAAGGCAAGTTAGAGAAAGGTGTATTAAAGTAAACTGAGGCTAAGGAAACCCCCACCAAGCCAAAGAAGAATAGAGTACACGACGGACAGTGGAGGATAGCAAAAGTTCTTTTAGACGTCAGTCCGCAGGTGAAACTGGAGTAGCGAGGTGTGTTCCGAGGAAATTCACGTCTTGGAAGATTGGGGACTTATTACTTACACAAAATAGTGACTGGTTATTGGGTTTTTTTTATTTATAAAAAAATGGACCTCAGTAGTTTAAATAATACGCCCAAAAGGGGTTGTATTTTATTTTTTATTTTATTAGCCTGCAGTGCCAATTATTTTGAAGCTAAAAAAATTACTCCGGAATCAAGTAACAGGATTAAAAAACAATCAGGTAAGCTTAAATTTTTTTTTGTTTTTACCCAAAAAATTTTTTTAAAAAATCAGTCAAATAATCTACACCCGGTATTACTAACAAAATTATTTCATTTTACTTTATTTTGTTAATTGACTAAAATACGATACATTAACTCAAAAATTGAAGTTAAAATTTAATTAAACAAATTTTAATAATATATCCGATAAAAAAATACACGATGACTTACGCGTTCCTTACCTTATTGACACATTTCTTAAATTATAATGTAGGTTCATAGACAGACTTAAATAAAAAAATTATCCCGTAATATAATATATAAATTTTCCCGATCAACCAGAAATTGCACAAGACGACTGTAACACCGATTGAGTAGGGACATGATATATTAACACAACTCTAGAAGTTGTTACAAATTTATTATAAATTCTTTATTATTTGGAGCACTATTAAGGGGTGGTGTCCTCCTCAAAGCCACTAACTTGATTTTTTTAAATTTACTACACGCTGTAAACATTTTTGCTAGTTTTTTCTACACACTATAAAATTTAAAAAAAATAACAGTTACCCTTGAATAATATTAGAATTCGATTAGGGCTAATCAACTTAGAGAAGAAAAATTACTTCCAGTTATTTCTCGCTTATTATGATAACTATGTCTAGAAATTTTATTCAAACTCTTTTCCTATAGATATATTATTATAATTTAATATTAACACTAATGAGTAATTAGTTTTCTAAACTAAACAATTATTTATTATTTATAATTATTACTAAGCTGGAGATTATTAAGAAATTGTCCAAAATTTGATCTTAACCAATACATAAAGTACAGTTCACTTTCTTACGTTATATTTTCAAACACTAACATAATACATTCTCATACAGTTTATTTCTTCTTTAAACTTTCATATCAGATATTCATTGTCAAACACTTGGTTTGCTTCAACGTTGTCTTGATATAAATGAAAAATTTCTTATCAATGTATGATCAAAATTATTAAGTTTTTATCACTTTTCTAAAACTTTTCCCTGATTTAGACGCTCTAAAAATAATATAATATAAAATAATAATAATATTATAAAATAATATGTACTAACTTAAATCTACTCTTAAAATTGTAAAAAAACAATTCAGTTCAAAAATTTACTAAATTATACAATTTATGAGATAGGCCTACTACCGTTTTAATAAAAAGGAGAGACTGTATTGTTATAAAAAATTGAATCTATAACTAAAACCTGAGATATTTTTTATTAATATTCTAAAGTATCAGTATTTTTTTTTGATTTAACGTCCGACTGAAACAAAAAAAAAAATTCTGATAGTTTAGAATATCAATAAAAATTATCTCAGGTTTTATTTATAGATTCAATTTTTTATAACAATACAGTCTCTTCTTTTTATTAAAACGGTAGGCCTATCTCATAAATTGTATAATTTAGAATATCAATAAAAATGATCTGAGTTTTTTTTATAGACTACCATTTTTTATAACAATACATCTTCTTTTTATTAAAACGGTATCCATAAATTTTGTAATTTAGTAAATTTTTGAACTCACTGGTTTTTTTACCATTTTAGTAAAACCTATTTCAATTTCATACCAAATTTTAATTAAATTTCATCTATCAAAATTAATCTTCTAAATTCTCATTCCTCAGTCATCCATTTTCTCTCTTATCATAAAAAATATTCGAAATGAAATCATAATGTACGTGATATAACTTTTCGTTATTTCATTTTTCAAGATTGGAACAACTTAGCTATCATTTAAATTCATTTTTTTTGTCTTTTTCTCTACACAGCTTATTTATTTCTCTATCTAATTTTATCAAATTTATACAGTTAATTATATGAAATATAATAAATTAAACACTCAAAATTTATTAATATTTTTTTAATATATATTTTGTAAAATCAACAAGAAAGAGATTGTAAGAGAACTAATTTTTTTTTCAAATAAAAGTAAATAAGTTCCCGGTTGGTTTTTCTCTGAATATCAATAGTAATTAAATTCAACGAAGCGGATCAATTTTTTATAGTATTCTATTAGCGTAGTATTTGTATGGTCAGTGATTTATGAAATTAAAGACAGGAGCTGATTTGTTATTTAACTTACATAAACTATATTAAG
Source organism: Catonia carolina (assembly GCA_035578175.1). Taxonomy (NCBI): domain Eukaryota; kingdom Metazoa; phylum Arthropoda; class Insecta; order Hemiptera; family Achilidae; genus Catonia; species Catonia carolina. The sequence continues at coordinate 19,075,521 of JAQMRL010000015.1, forward strand.
AAACTAACTACATTCTTATAAATACATTTTTATAATATCATTCATTTTTATTTCCTTTTAATTGTTTTTATTACTTTTCTTTTCGTTCTAATATAAAAAAATAAAATGCAAGAAATTTAAGTTTACTGTAGCAACTACAAATAATCTAACGAAAATAATGTTAACATTTTATCAATCTATTTAAAAAAAATATAATCTAAAATTTTTAAATAGTTTATGCGCGGCTTAGTGGTTGATTGCTTACAAAGCGAAAAGTCCCCAATTTGATTCCCAGATTCCGAAATCATTACAAAAAAAATCTGGTGTGAAACACTCACACAACTTTCTCTTTGCCAATGCAAATAATTAACAATAACCCTAACATTATTAATAAAACATTAGAAATAAACAAAAAACTAACTTTAATAACATAACCTAATTTTAACCGTGAGTGAAAGACGCACAATGAAAATCAACCTCAGTTTGGCTTAAAAATACGGAAAATCACTCTTTCACGCTAAACTAGGAGGCTCTGTAGAGAAAAATCCTTTAAATAAAAGTTGCAGATCTTTTAATTTACTATAAATTTGATTATAATGTTTTGTCATAAAATGCATAATAAGACTGAAATCTTAAAAAAATCGATTTTTTTTACACGATTGCGTGAGAATAAAACAGAAAATCGCTAATTACCGCTAAACTAAGCGTTATAAAAAAATGTTTGAAATAAAAGTTGTAAAATTTTAAATTCTCAACAACTTTTAGTAGATACATTTTTCCGCTAAAATGCATAATAAAGTCGTAATCTTAAAAAAAGTATTTTTTTACGTGAAAACAGCCTCAAGAATTTCAGCAAACATGACGCCTACCCTATCTTGTAGAAAATAAAAAATTGAGTAAACCAGGCGATTTTAAAAAAATCGTAGGACCAGTTTTTGAGAAAATCGCAAAAAAGTGAAAAATTATACGAATAAACTACTACTTCCGGTTGACCGATTTTGATGAAAATGTTCGTGTCGTGTCCGGTAGTGGTATGTAACTTAAGTTTCAAGTTTCAAGTTCGTACGATGTTCCGTTCTTGAGATATTCTGTTTACACACACACTCACAGACACACAGACCAATCGCTTAAAACATGTTTTTTGGGTTCAGAGGGTCTGAAAACGTGTAGATCCGGTGAAAACTCAATTTCGAAAAATCGACATGAAAACAATACTTTCCTTCCAATATATATTTATATAGGGAAGAGAAAGTAAAAATATAATCTAACATTTTTAAATTGTTTATGTGCGGCTTAGTGGTTGATTGACTACAAAGCGAAAAGTCTCCAATTTGATTCCCAGATTCTGAAATCATTACAAAAAAATTATGAAATTCTCCAATCTAGTTCCATAACCCACAGTATTTGATAACTACTGTCCTGTTTATTCAATTTAAATAAAGTAAACAAATTTTACAATTTTTTTTGTTATAGTAATTATGCGAAAAATATAATTTTTTAGAATATCGATCCAAAAATTAGAAGCTAAAATTGATAACATAGTTTTTATGACAATTTATTGTTAGATTCTTTGCTACCACAAATACAAGAAATTAATTGAGTATTACACAAATTAATCTTAAAATATGAATAATAAATAAATTGACATTTTTATGAAATATTTCCGGGGATATCATATGCATTATGTTTTGACGTAGAAATTAATTATATCAGAAACTTAAGGTTAAAAATTTCGACCCGAAAATCACCAATAAATGTTATTTTAAATAACTACTAATTAAAAATTTATATTTGGTAAACAAAACTAAAATAACTTTTTTTTATATTCCTAATTTGTGTACGTTGCAATCTGTTCAATTCAGAACAATAAGCAACCCCATGACCCAATGAGATGAGGATGATAAATGTATGACGTGTAAATGAGGTGTAGTCTTGTACAGACCCAGGCCGACCATTCCTGAGAGAGTATGGTTAATTAAACCTCAACCATCAAAGTTCACCGGTAACCACTGTCTAGCATTCAAATCCGTATAAAAGTAACTACCTTTACTAGGATTTGAACCAGGAACCTTCGTCTCCGAAAATCAGCTGTTAAAATCAGCTGTTAAACTAAAATGATTTTAATGTAATAAAAATGATATTGTAAAAATTTACTTGCTTTACTATTAGGCCTACACAAAGTCCTACACCTTTTAATTGAAGAAAAAGTAATAAAAGGTATTTAAACGGTACATAAAAATCTGGTGTGAAACACTCACTCAACTTTTTTTTGCCAATGCAAAAATGAACAATATAACCTAACATTAGTAATAGAAAGCATTAGAAAAGAAACAAAAAAACTAACCTCAAAAGATATAACCAATTTTTTTTAAATTTATTTAAAGTCACATAAGTGCTTGGTTATTAGCGACTACGGTGGATTATGTAATATTAACTGTGGGATTTGACACGTGAAAATTTCCAGACCATGGTCGGGAATCGAACCCGGGATCTCCACGTGGCAGGCCAATGCAATAACCACTACGCTACGGAGGTGGCCATAACCTTATTTTAAACATGAGTGAATGATGAAAAATGAAAATCAATCTCAGTTTGGCTTAATTTTACGGAAAATCACTCTTTCACGCTAAACTCGGCTCTGTAGAGAAAAATACTCTAAAAATAAAAATTCCAGATCTTTTATTTTCTATAAATTTGGTTTATAGAATTTATTTTTAAATTGAGAAGTGCCTTAGTATGCTAAGGCAATCTTAAATAAAAATATTTTTACAAATTTTCATACAAAAAAACAGAAAATTACTAATTACCGCTAAATGAAATTTTATACAAAAAAATATTTGCAATAATAGTTGTAGGTTTTTAAAATTTTCTGCAACTTTAATTATAATACATTTTTGCGTTAAAATGCATATTAAGGCCGCAATCTTAAAAAAACCATTTTTTTTTTACGAGAGAACAGCCTTCCCAAGAATTTCAGCAGACATGTCGTCTAGCTTATCTTAATGAACATAAAAAATGTAGTAAATGAGGCGATTTAAAAAAAAAATCGTAGGAGCCGTTTTTGAGAAAATAACAAAAATAAGAAAAATTACACGAACTGCTACTTCCGGTTGACCGATTTTAATGAAAAATGTTGCGTCGTGTCCTCTAGTGGTACGTAACTTAAGTTTTAACTTTGTACGATGATCTGTTCTTGAGATATTTTGTTCAAACTCACACACACACACACACACACACACACACACACACACGCACGCACGCACGCACACGCACGCACGCACACAGACCAATCGCTAAAACATATTTTTTGTGTTCAGAGGGTCTGTAAACGTGTAGATCTGGTGAAAACTCCATTTCGAAAAATCGACATGAAAACAATACTTTCCTTCCTATAATGTTCGTATAGGCAAGAGAAAGTGAAAATAGTATATACACTGAATTCAATAAAGAAAATTATAATGATCTCACATGTGTAATAAGACCGTTAATTTAACGTTCAGAAAATTATACATTATTTATAAAAAACATTTTAAAAAATTTTGTTCGTAAGAACCAGTTTAGACTGTCTAAAGTAATTTTTGAAGTATCTGAAAGCCCATTTTGTAGCCGCTTTTGTAAGAATACATTCACAGTATTTCTTCGTTCATTTCTGTTCTTCTTAGAAGCCCTTTGAGTTAGTAATGAGTCGTTTGAATTTTATTACTAAAATTAAAAATTTATCAAATATTAAATACCAATAATAAACTAAACATATTATATAATAAATTAAAGTAATATGAAATAAAATAAATATTTAATAGTACGTCATTTATTTCAACAAAACTATCGAATTCCCAAAAAAGGTTTAATTCTAAAAAAAAAATTCGTGTTAAATACTCACACTACTTTCTCTTGCCAATGTTAATAATGACAAATATAACATTTATGTTTAATCATTAGTAAACAATGTTAAATGAAAAATGTAACCTAATTTTAATTGTGAGTGAATGATGTTAAATATTAAAATCAACCTGTTATAGATAGATTTTAAAATACTGAAAATCACTTATATTGCCATTAATTTGGGCTTTGTGAACATCTTTGTAATCATTTAGACAATATAAATTAAAATGAACAGTATATTAAAAGTAATAGAAAATATACGTATATTTTACTAGGAAATCCAGCTGTACAGATATACACTTTCATAAATATATTTTATACACATTACACGAATAATACAACAAACTTTTTCTTCAGGTAATTACCTAAATAAAAAATCTGGTGTGAAACACTCACACAACTTTCTCTTGCCAATGCAAATAATTAACAATAAACCTAACATTAGTATTAAAACATTAGAAATGAACAAAAAACTAACCTCAAAAAACATTAGTGAAATACGCAAAATTAAAATCGACCTCAGTTTAGCTAAAAAAACGGAAAATCGCTCATTCACGCTAAACTAGGCTCTGTACAAAAAAATGCTTAAAATAAAAGTTGTAGATCGCTTAATTTCCTATAAATTTTATTTAATACACTTTTGTCGTAAAATGCATTCTAAGGCCGAAATCTTAAAAAAAATAGATTTTTCACACGTTTTCGTGAGAAAAAAACAGAAAATTGCTAATTACCGCTAAACTAAGCGTTTTTTTTTTTTTTTTTTTTTTTTTCTCTCTTTAATTCTTTATTTACAACTGTAAAACGTTACAACAAGCAAATGTGATGATTATGATAATAATGTAAATGACATGATAGGCATGAGAGGGGTAGGGCCCTCATTGGTGCCTCCCCAAGAATGAAATTTGTATATCAAATTAGCAGGTCTCTACTCCAGCGTCTTTTAAGGCGTCTAGGGGGATTATCAGGTAAATGGACGTTGGAAAGTGAACGCACCAGGGGGTTCTCGTGTTCGTGTGACTTGTCGTGAAAGCGTTTGTATAGGTATTCAATGGAATTTTGTACAAGTGGTGTTTTCAAATCTGTATGTAAGGTTTTGTTGCTAACGTAAAGAGGTGCATTTGCTATAAGGCGTAATGTTTTTGACTGGAATGCTTGAATTCGTTGCAAATTAGAGGGTTTGGTTGAACCGTAAATTTGGGATCCGTAGGTCCAAATAGGTTTCAAAAGAGAACAATATATGCGTAATTTTTGTGCCATTGGTAATTTTGATCGTTTGTGAAGTAGGGAATATAGAAGTTTAAGTCGGGAATTCAGTAATAAACGTTTCCGTTTGATATGTGTGCTCCAAGTTAGTCGTTTATCGAAAGTCAGACCGAGATACTTGACCGTATCTGTCTTTGTGAGAGGTTCATTGTCTATGTATACGAAAAAATGTTTGTAATAAAAGTTGTAGAATTTTACATTCTCTACAACTTTTATTATATAATGTTTTGCGCTAAAATGCATATTAAAGCCGCAATCTTAAAAAGAAAATGTTTTACGTAAAAACAGCCTCACGCAGAATTTCAGCAAACATGGCCCCTACCCTATCTTGTAGAGAATAAAAAATTGAGTAAACCAGGCGATTTAAAAAAAAATCGTAGGACCAGTTTTTGAGAAAATCGCAAAAAAGTAAAAAATTATACGAATAAACTACTACTTCCGGTTGACCGATTTTGATGAAAATGTTCGTGTCGGGTCCGGTAGTGGTATGTAACTTAAGTTTCAAGTTTCAAGTTCGTACGATGTTCCGTTCTTGAGATATTCTGTTCACACACACACACACACACACACACACACACACACACACACACACACACACACACACACACACACACACACACACACACACGCGCACACACACACACACACACACACACACACACACACACACACACACACACACGCACACACACACACAGACCAATCGCTAAAAACATGTTTTTTGGGTTCAGGGGGTCTGAAAACGTACAGATCCGGTGAAAACTCGATTTCGAAAAATCGACATGAAAACAATACTTTCCTTCCTATATATTCATATAGGCAAGAGAAAGTAAAAATATAAGCGAAAATGTGGGTCTAAGTCACGCGCATGTGTAAAAGACATGTTGTAGTAACTGCTGTGAAACAAGTTCATGAACTGAGACGAACTAGACGCAAAAGCGTGACTACATTGTTTCTAATTTATAATTTAATTAATTTTTAACAAGAAATGAATTTCTCGAGTTAGTTAGGTAAACAATAATAAAAAAAATTATTCAGAACTATTTTTATGTAACAACTAATTTAGTAATGTTATTATTTAATTAAATATTATATACTGTAGGTTCCCAATTTACCGGCCTTGCATTTACTCGCTCAGATTTAACGTTATTTATTTCAGATAATACACTCAATTTGTTAGTTGCAGGGCTAAGATAAATAGTTCTATTTCTTATCACATGGTCAGCCAAATAAATGACTGAATCATTTAAGAACAGAAGAGGCAGAGATGTAAAAGACACTTATCAGAATTATCTCCTCTGAAAGTAATGAATTTCATTATCCCGCCACACCCTGTGGTAAATAAATTAAAGTGTCATTTGCAGAGTGGAAAATATGTGCTTTTCAGAGAGTCCGGCATGCTGATAAGCATACTTTTCCACTCAGTGAGGAAGGTATAGGTAAACCAACTTACTCCTCGTTTTACTTAGTAAAACCTCTACAGGTTTAAACCAGCCTTTTGGCTGATGGCCTAAACAACAACATTTTGAGAAAAGAAAAATTTCGCACGTCACTTTCTTTCTTGTGAGTTTTGATTTATTTAACAAAATTGCTTGTTAATTCCACATAATTGAGTTAAATTCATTAACAACCCTCCGGTTTGGTCTAACGATAAAGTGATCCCCGAAGTCAGCTGTTGAACAGCTGATTTTCGGAGACGAAGGTTCTGTGGTTCAAATCGTATTAAAGGCAGTTATACATTTATTTGAATACTAAACAGTGATTACCTATGTACGTTGATAGTTGAGGTTCAATTAACCATACTCTCTCAGGAATGGTCGGTCTGAGTTTGTACTAGACTAAACATTATACATAAATCATCCTCATGTTATTGGTTCATGGGGTTGCTTTTTGTTCTAAATTAAACAGATTGCAGCGCACTCACAATTTTTATATTATCCCTAACGTGTGTACGGTGCATTCCGTTCAATATCAGATTAATATGCAACTGTAAGACTCAATTAGATGAGGATAATATTTATGACGTGTAAATGAGGTGTAATTTTGTACAGACTCAGGTTGATAATTCCTAAGAAAGTATGGTTAATTAAAAACCAACCATAAAAGTTTTATTAGTGTGTTGTCTTATTTTGAAGAAGAAAGAGAATAATAGGATATTAAACAGTTGGTAAGCCTGTTGTTGTTTAGATCATCAGCAGAAAGACTGGTTTGAACCCCTAGAGGGTTTACTAAGTAAATTAAAAAAATGAGGTGGTTTACAATTGCCTTCCTCACTGAATGAAAAAGTATGCTTAACAGCATACCAGGGCCTTTGAAAAGCCTCTACGTTCCACCCTGAAAATGACACCTTCACTTCATTGACCACAGGGTTTGGCTGTATAATGAAATTAATGAATTTCAGAGGAGATAACTCTGTTCAGTGTGTGTTATACCTGTACCTCGTCTGTTCTTAAATACTTCAGTCATATAATGTCAGAAACACAACTATAGGATGATTCAAAAAGAGCGCCGGTTTTGATATATCAAATTAAGAGATTTATTTTATTGAAAAACTGAAAATAAACAAGTTCATCTTACCTTCCGATTTCATGTATGAAAAATGATGTCATGCATGTGTCCTCCTCTACTGCGCTGGCACGCATCAACTCTGTCCATGAAATTGGATATTACTGCACGACAAGTTTCGACTTCCATTTGCCCGATAACCCGTCGAATTTCCTCCTTCAAGTCATTGATGTTTCGGGGTTTATTGGCTTACACCAATGACTTCAGATGACCCCAAAGATGAAAGTTACAAGGCGTCAAGTCACACGACCTTGGTGGCCATTGATGGTCGGAATTAAGAGAAATGATGCGATCCTGGAACCGTTCACGGAGCAACAACATTGTTTCTCGTGCAGCGTGATAGGTGGCACCATCCTGCTGAAACCACAACTCGTCAATGTCCATTCCATCCAAATGACGCCACAAAAACTCCCTAATCATCGTACGGTATTGGTAACAGCCACACTGTCACGAACCAACACAACGTTCTGCTCAGTTTGGCCAGAACGACGACGTCCAGAACTTTTAAGGTCGACTGTTGAACCCGTCTCAAAAAAATTTTTCATGAGCCTGCGAACTGTTGATTCATTCGGTGCTTCATTACGTCCTAGAGTACCGCGAAGTCGCCTGACAGTAGCCGCATAACTCTCTCCACTCTGGTAAAATGTTTTGACGATTAACACTCGTCGTGCAATAGTAAACTTCTCCATGGTTAGACACAGACTGCGAAAGTACTACACTGCGAACAAGAGAACCTACAACTGAATCGTCAATCGGAATGTTCTCCGAAATAGAAATGAGGTCTAACAATGTTGCCAACCGATAAACAAAAATTTACCAGCCGTTTAAAAACCGGCGCTCTTTTTGAATCACCCGTTACTTATTTTTGTAGTCCTGGAAGTAGTAGATTGAGTGCAAATAATTTAACACTCCACCTGCCTTTTATAGGCATAATACACTTATAAACCTATAAACAATTAAAAATAACTATTAACTAAAAACTAAAAAATAAATACAAATAACTAATTTCTTCAGAACATTGACAAACACCTAACGTAAATCAATGAATTAATTACAAAAATGAAAGTTTTAAAGAGCATGATAAATTAATAGCCAACACTTTTTCGTAATACCGGTTGTAAGCAATCTTTTAACTACTGTATCATAAAATAAATTAAACTAGGTAAAAATTTTCTAGAAATTTATATTTCATTTCCTGTCCTGTTTAAACTAATGAAAAATAGTTTCAAAATATGTATATTTTTTGAACAACTAAACAACAAAATATTTAATGAGTCAACTGATAGAAAATCATATTAAGTTGTTAAGTTTCATCGATCAGATAAACCAATTTGTATGATGTCCATTTTACATACAAAAACGTACACATGTTTCTTATTTACTTTTATGGATATTCATACCATAAATTACTGTTAGTAAATAGGTAACTTGTCGGGCAGTTGTTTTGCCAAAACGGTTCCGCATAAAATAACAAAAAATTGAACACCGCTTCCATGGTTGAGTGGTTAACCTATAATGGTTAATTAATTATAGTCGTTGTCCAATCATATTAACACAACATTCTTAAGAAAGAACTGAAGTTTTAAATTGTCTATTCCTTCCCATACATCAGAAATCCATAAGTTCTTGATCCTTACATCTTCTTTTTTTCCTACATCCATTAATAAGGATGGAAAGTATTGTTTTCATGTTGATTTTTCGAAATAGAAGTTCACAAAAATACGCGTTTCAGGCCTCTGAATCCAGAAAACATATTTTTAACGATTACTGTATGTGCGAACAAAATATCTCAAGAATAAGACAGCGTGAAAAATTGAAACTTGGAATAAATTTAAGTTACTTACCATTCGGGGAACCGATACGAATGTTTTCATCAAAATTAACCGGACATATAAGTTTAATCGTGAGATTTTTCAATTTTTGGTATTTCAAAAAGGGCTCCTATGATACGAATGTTTTCATCAAAATTACCGGACATATAAGTTTAATCCTGAGATTTTTCAATTTTTGGTATTTCAAAAAGGGCTCCTATGATACGAATGTTTTCATCAAAATTACCGGACATATAAGTTTAATCGTAAGATTTTTAATTTTTTTTTATTATCTCAAAAAGGGCTCCTACGATTTTTTAATCAGTCCCGGTGGTGAATAAAGTGAGGATGTCATTTGCCGGGTGGAAAGTAGATTCTTTTTAGAGGGCCTGGTATGCTGATAAGCGTACTTTTCGACTCAGTGAGGAAGACAATGGTAAACCACCTCATTCCTTGTTTTACTTATTAAAACCTCTAGAGGTGTAAAATACCCTTTCGGCTCATGACGTTAACAACGACAATTTTCCATTAAAATTTATGAAAAATCGTTTACCTACTGATGTCAGTAATTCACTACAACGAAGCGCAGGACCAATTTTCACTTTCTTAACAGCAATAAAAACAAATGAAATTGAACATTAAATGACACAATAAACGTTAACAAAAAAGCAAAACGTTTAATATCGAATTAAATTTAAAATGATCTACATTTTAATCGCCTAAGGCTCTTAAAAATGTGTTCAACTTGTGATGTAACTGTGACGCAAAAATCGGTCTGACTCAATTTTATTGTCACGATTTTAATAATACAATATAATAAAGTAATTCTTTTTGAAGTACGTAATTTTATTTTAAATATGACTTAATCAATAAATTAATATTTTATACGATATCAAAAATTAATATCAGAAATTTAAAATTGCTTTGAAATTTAAGGGTTTATTTTAAAATTTAATACCTGAATTACTATTTCATAATCTAAAATGATATATTATAATAGTTTTATAAAAAAATTACACGAATAAACTACTACTTCCGGTTGACCGATTTTGATGAAAATGTTCGTGTCGGGTCCGGTAGTGGTATGTAACTTAAGTTTCAAGTTTCAAGTTCGTACGATGTTCCGTTCTTGAGATATTTTGCACACACACACACACACACACGCACACACACGCACACACACATACACACACACACACACACACACACACACACACACACACACACATACACACACACACATACACACACACACATACACACACACACATACACACACACACACACACACACACACACACACACACACACACACAGACCAATCGCTAAAAACATGTTTTTTGGGTTCAGGGAGTCTGAAAACGTGTAGATCCGGTGAAAAGTCGATTTCAAAAAATCGACGTGAAAACAATACTATCCTTCCTATATAATATATAGGATATATATAGGCAAGAGAAAGTAAAAATTAATTTCGTTTCAATTGTAGTCAAATTTCGAAATTGTAGAAACCAATTTCGGGAGCTCACTTTGAATCCTAGCTCACTAACCACTATACCACGAAGGCGGTCAAAATAACTTTTATTTTTTTATAATATAAAATTTAAAAAAGAATATAAATCATAGTGGCAGATAAAAGAGTAGAGTAAAAACAATATAAACAATGGAATAGGTGAAAAACGGCACGCCGGCCGCATCGAAGGAAGTTCACAGTCAGGCAGGCAAGGAGACTGCAGAATGGAGATTTCTTTTGTTTTTTTATTTTCATTTCTTGTTCTTTTTATCAATCCAATCCATTCATTGTTTTTATTTCATTACGTAAATAATTGTCCTAATTTCTAAATCGTATCGAACCAAGAAAGATGAGGAAAAAAAGATAATTTCACCACCGTCACCCTTCTCCACATTGTAACCCTAAAATTATAGCTTCGTATAGTAATCTCTAATTATACGTTTAAAATATTTTGAATTTACATAGAAGATCTATTGTTTTACTTTGTTTTTTAACCATCTCATATTCAAGATATTTTTGTAACAAAAGTTCAAGTAAATGTTATAATATAATAATTATAGAGCAAGATCACTTCAAACTACAAAAATGATAATAACAAAAATAAAATGCTAAGAAGGTCACGTAGTGGTAGTGCGCCAGCCTATAACATCGAGGTCTCGGGTTCGATGGCAAGGATCTGGAAATCACAATTCAAAATCCAAAAATTAAGTCCAGTTACAAAACCCACCGTAGTCGATAATAAACAAATTGTTAACAAAACTTTCAAATAAAACAAAAATCCAAAAAACATATTTTTACATAAATTATTATTCTTTAATATTTTTTATTTATGCCCATAACTGGCAAGTAGAGTATTAAATTATTTGCAATCGATCTGCTAGTTTCAGGGTTTAAAAAATAGTTACGTTTTTTATTACATGGTCAGCGAAATATATGACTGGAGCATTTAAGAACAGTTTTTAAACAATTTTTAAACATGATATTAGACGTTAAAGTGCACCACTCATTAGTAGAACTCCCGCAGTTAATTACTAGAGTTAAGCTTTACACTATTTAACCATTAAGATTATTTAATTAATAACGTTGTTGATTAGGTCATCAGCCGAAAAGTTGGTTTGAACCTCTAGAGGCTTTACTAAGTAAAACGAGAAGTGAGATGGTTTACCGGGCCTTCCTCACTGAGTTGAAAAGTATCTTATCAGCATGCTAGGCTCTCTCAAAAGTATCTACTTTCCACCCTGTAAATGACACCTTCACTTCGTTCACCACAGGGTTCGGCTGTATAATGAAATTCATTACTCTCAGAGAAGATAACTCTGATGAGTATATTTTACACCTGCACCTCTTCTGTTCTTACATGCTTCTGTCATATAAGTAGCTGACCATGTGATAAGAAACAGAACTATTGGTTTAAATTTATGTAGCCCTGGAACTAACAGATTGAGTGCAAACAATCCTACATTCAACCTGTATTTTAAATTACTTTTTTATGTTTTTATTAAGTATTTTTTTAAAGTTTAATAATTGAATTTAATTTTCTTTTTCAATGTGTAATTTGGACTTTTGTATATCAAATTAAGTTAACCTAAGTTTTCTGCTTCACCTCCTGCTGAGCTAACGATATAATTAATTGCCTGTTAAATGTGGAGAACTTAGTTCACAAATCAATGGGTTTGGGTTATGTAATTTTCATTTCAAGTATTGATACATTTTGTGTATGATGTCAATAATAAAGAGGATAATTAGGTCTGAGTGAAGTGTGTGATTTTATAAAAAATATTGGAGCGTTTACTAGTGTACGAAGCAATTTTGATTAAAACAATAAATTTAAAATACAAATTTTAAGATATAGTTGGGTATTTCACATTAAATAGTGACCAAACGTATTTTCAATTTTAAGTATAGATTTATACGATTGCCTGCAGCTAATACGCAACTATCTGGAAATAATATGAATAGTTAAACTACTCGAATTTATAAATAGTTTATAGTTAGTCACGTGGGATTTACACTATTAGTTTATCAACACAAACGTATATAATTAAACTAACTTAGTCATTATTTAGTTTATATTTGGACTAGTAATTTTAAAGGAAATTCCATTTGATAATTCCATAATTAATTATAATGAAATTACCATGAGCTTTTCTAAAGTCCCTACTTCGTTAGTCCGGAAAAAAGTGTCAAACTCAAAAATATAGGTTACATTGTTCAGGAGAAGCAAACAAAATTTCCATCTTTTCAGTTTTATAAAATTTTAATACTCTAAGATTCCTATACTTGTTTTGAAATTATCAATAAAAACATCAATTTACTCTGTGTTTCCTAAAATGTGATAAAAATTTATATTTTTATTTTATGGACTTCCGGAAATAAAAAATTCATCCGTTAGTTCGAGTTTTATTAATTTTCTTCTTACAGTTATCTTCGAATTACCTTACGTTACTTATCACAAAAACTGACACAAAACTAAAAATGGCACTTTTCATGTTTAACTATGGTTTACTTCCAACACAAATTCTCGTCATTTCCCAAAATGAGCCGATTTCTTGAGAAAAAATTCTAAAAAATAGCTATTAAAATGAACACACTCTTCAAATTGTATCACTTTACTTAATAAGCCATATACTTAAGCACTAAACTCAAGTGAAAACAGCTCTTCTTGATAAGTGATGTACAACTACTATGTGGAAGAAACGAGACGACACTTGGCCGCCTCTGTAGTATAGTGGTTAGAGCGTTGTCCTGCCACACGGAGGTCCCGGATTCGATTCCCGGCCAGATTCCGGAAGTATTTAATTTCATTATACAGCCACACGTAAGTGGTGAATGAACTAAAGGTGTCATTTGCAGGGTGAAACGTAGATCCTTTTCAGAGCGCCTTGTTTGCTGATAAGCATATTTTTCCACTTGGTGAGGAAAGCAATTGTAAAACACTTCACTCGTTGTTTTACTCAGTAAATTCTCTAGAGATTCAAAGCAGCCTTTTGGCTGATGACCTGAACAACAACAACAACGTAAAGAATACGATAAATAAGATAACGGGAATAAAAATTTTGAGTTATCTTCTCTAAAGTCAATATAAAAGTGTCATCTAGTGAAAGTGCAATAAATAAACAACGGTGACTTGTTTTATTAGTGCCTGGCTAACAAGTGTAACAAACATGCGAGTAGAACCTGTGTAAGTAAGTTCTCGTTGATGCTATTGAAAATCTTCTTGACACTGTTGTCTGGTCTAACCTGACACTTGTTACACTGGTAACCGCTAACTTTTCATACATTAACAAATAAATACCTCTACGTTTATGATATTATTGTTATGGTGAATTTAATTTAATTTATTCTTTGTTATACAAAACAGTTTTCTTTCAAAATATTTCACTTATGCATTATTTATGATCTAAGATATTATAATTCATTTATCAAGGAAGAGTGAATAAAAAATAAACAATATTAAATAATATTATGCGACAGCTTTCCATGGTTTAATAAGTTATATCTCTTATTCAACAACTAAGTTAAAGATTTCTAGTTCAGTACACTGTTTGAATTTAAAAGTTAATACATAATACAAATATATTACTGTGAAAATTCTTTAGAATATTTAAAATTGTTTCACATACTCTCATAATTATCTTCTTCGTCTTCATTTTTAACCTACCGGTTCACTGAGAAAACTCAAAGCACCAGCATTTTGGTTTTTGGAAGCTTGCCATTTTTATGTTTTACCTTCTTTACACCTTCGAAACGGTTTTTTGGCCAATGTTTATTGGCAAAACTTTACACGTATTCATCGGATTACGGAGAATTTATTAAATTTTAGATCGGGGTTCTAAGCTGGTTGCTACCCCAATTTTTTTTTTAATTTTTAGAATGTAAAAAATCTTTTAAAGCCATGTTATTTAGAGAACAAAATTACTACATAAAAATTGGTATCCAGTTACCAAGGTTTCCGGACACATGAAGAAACGAGAACACTCCAGCTGTCTTACATTCAAAGTTCAAATTTTGAAACTTAAAAAATTAACCTACTTAAACACACCGGGTTGGTCTAAAGGTAAAGTCATCGCCAAAATCAACTGTTTAACAGCTGATTTCCGGAGACGAAGGTTCCTGGTTCAAATCCTAGTAAAAATAGTTACTTTTATACGGATTTGAATACTAGGCAGTGGTTACCGGTGTACATTGATGGTTGGGGTTCAATTAACCATACTTTCTCAGGAATGGTCGACCTGGGTCTGTACAAGACTACACCTCATTTACACGTCATACATATCATTCTCATCTCATTGGGTCAAGGGATTGCTCATTGTTCTGGATTGAACAGATTGCAACGTACACACATTAGAGATAAAAAAAATTAACCTAAAATTTCAAAACCTTCAAATTTCAAATTTTGAAACTTCAAACATCATCTTTAAACTTTTATATTTTTAAACTTCAAAATATTGTGATCCATTCAACCCCTTTGGTGGCCGAACTTCACCTTGTGGTGAATTACGGGCGCGCAGTGCACGCACTTCCATGGTTCTGATCAAATTTTGAATTCTGATCCACCTACCCCTTCTGAGTTCGAAATATGTAAGCGGCGCTGGCGAATTAAATTTATAACAATTAACAACACGATGAAAAGATCCTTCAAATCGGTCAAAAACTTATTTAAAAACATAATAAAAATAAACAGTAATAATTGAATTATTTAAAAAGAACCTTGTTCTTTACAATATTACCGTGACCTTCATGACAAAAAGAAGACCGCTTTAAAGAAAGAAGAAAAAACAAGAATCTTTAAATGATGATCTAAGCAATAAAAAATCTAGCTAACACACATTTAACACTTTCACATAAATCTTGTATAAACACACTTACACACATACAAACACAGACAAAGATTAATATAATTAAATACCACTACTGAAAAATTTTCACTACAGTCTGTTAATTTTCACATGCGGAACAATCAATGTTTGGTAATAGCGCATTAAAATAGGCCTGTGTTATTTATTAACATTTTTTATGGCCTTTCACTCATTATTATTTTTTAAACATATCATTATGATAATTATTTTTCAAATTTGAACCTTCGATAATGAACCACTTTCTTAATAACTTTCTTTTATTGCTGTAATAGGAATTTTACACTAACACTTGTAAAATACATATGTTATTTTAATGTGTGTACGCATAACGAGTTACATTACATGCTTTTAAACATTGCATGTTATTGCGTGTATGATTATGTATTTGATCATGTTCTGTACTTAAGCTATGTGTATATATACATAGTATAAAATTATGATTTTTGATTGGAACGCATCGGTGGTTTCCCGGGTGGGGATTTACCAGTTACCTCCATCGGGCGCGTCCCCGTTGGAATCGGTGGGGTGCTCACCGGCTCTGCAGCCAGCAGAGTTGGGGGGTAGTGGCGAAATAAAATAGTCACCGTGAAACAAAAACTGGACTGGTCCTTCAGGTCGGGGGTTGGGCGAGGGGCCAATAACTCCTCACCATAAAAAGCAGCATATTATGAAACCTCAAATTGAGCCTCGGAAACGGACTGCCAACCTCGGAAATCAAATTGGAAATGAACAAAAAATCAGATTAAGGAAACGGAAACACGTATTGACGGTGGCTACTTGGAATGTGAGAACAATGTTGCAGCCAGGAAAAATGATGGAAATAGCGAATGAAGTTCTAAAGTTCAACATTGATTTAGTTGCATTACAGGAGGTGAGATGGATGGGAAGTGGACGAATAGATAAAAAAGACATTACCTTGCTATATAGCGGACCCACAGTAAGAACAGGACAATGTGGAACAGCATTCCTTATTAGAGCGAAATTAAGGAATAGTATTTTATTGTTTGAGCCAGTGAACGATAGAATATGCATGGTGAGACTTAAAGGACGTTTTCGAAACATATCCTTCATATCTGCCTATGCCCCAACAGAAGAAACGCCTGAAGAAGTGAAATGTGATTTTTATGATAAACTGGGCCAAGTTTGTGATAAAATACCAAGACATGACATGTTGGTATTACTTGGAGATTTCAATGCCCAGATAGGCAAGGAAAATCACCTTCAAGGCATTGCAGGGTAGTATACTCTGCATGAAAGAACAAACGAGAATGGTGTATTCCTGGCTCAACTTGCAGCGGAGCAAAACCTTTCAATTGCTAGTACCAGATTTCCTCACAAAACCATACACAAAGGAACTTGGAAAATGCCTGGCTCTGGCATAATGACTCAAATTGATCATGTTTTGGTATCAAGGAGACACGCCACCTCAATAACTGATGTCAAAACTTCAAGAGGACCAAATTGTGAGTCAGACTATTACATGGTAGTGGCAAAGATATTCGAGAGGATATCCATGATTGAAAATGTTAGAGGAGAGATAAAGCAAAAGTGGAAACTGTGAGTGGAAAAGTACGCTTATCAGCATGCCGAGCCCTCAGAATACACATATTTTCCACTCTGCGAATGACACCTTCACTTCATTCACCACAGGGTCTAGCTGTACAATGAAATTCATTACCTTCAGAGGAGATATCTCTGATTAGTGTCTTTTACACCTCTACCTCTTCTGTTCTTAAATGATTCAGTCATTTAATTAGCTGACCATGTGATAAGAAACAGAACTATTTATTTTAGCCTTGCAATGAACAGATCGAGTGTAAATAATTTGACATTCCACCTGTCTGTTGTGGGCATATACGAGTATTATTAAGAGAAGATAACTCTGATTAGTGTCTTTTACACCTCTACCTCTTCTATTCTTAAATGATTCAGTCATTTAATTGGCTGACCATGTGATAAGAAATAGAACTATTTATTTTAGCTCTGCAATGAACAGATCGAGTGTAAATAATTTGACACTCCACCTGTCTGTTGTGGGCATATATCATAAGAGTATTATTAAGAGAATATAACTCTGATTAGTGTCTTTTACACCTCTACCTCTTCTGTTCTTAAATGATTCAGTCATTTAATTTGCTGACCATGTGATAAGAAATAGAACTATTTATTTTAGCTCTGCAATGAACAGATCGAGTGTAAATAATTTGACACTCCACCTGTCTCTTGTGGGCATATACGAGTATTGTTGTTTAGGTCATCAGCTAAAAGGCTGGTTTGAACCTGTAGAGGTTTTACTAAGTAAAACGAGGAGTGAGGTGGTTTACCATTGCCTTTCTCACTGAGTGGAAAAGTACGCTTATCAGCATGCCGGGTCCTCTGAAAAGCACATATTTTCCACTCTGCAAATGACACCTTCACTTCATTCACCACAGTCTCTGGCTGTATAATGAAATTCATTACTTTCAGAGGAGATAACTCTGATTAGTGTCTTTTACACCTCTACCTCTTCTGTTCTTAAATGATTCAGTCATTTAACTGGTTGACTGCCATGAGACATATAAATATATCTCAGTATGAAATCCATCACTGCTATGAGACATCAATCTGTGTCTCACATAACTTTGCCACGGCTGCTGCGATACATGAATTTGTGTCTCGTTTCTTTGAAAATCATGTTTCGAAATTTTAAAAATATGAGCTTGGAGATGAACCTAATTCAGTTCATCTTTTGTAAATTGTGTATAGTAAATTGTGATTAGGACATTAATTTTTTAAAAAAAACCGTAAGGTGTATATATTTTTTGTGATTTATTTTGTGGAACTGTAAAACATTTTATTTCATTTTAATTAAGAATATAACATTACTAATTAATATCTTTTGACCTGTAATTATGTAAAGTTACAAAATACTGCTTTGTTTTCTTACTATTACTAGAGTAATAAATAACTTAGTGTGTTTTTACTCTTTTGTTTCAATTTGTAATTCTTTTTGAGACATGAAACCATGTCTCATCATCTTTGGTTGCTACGAGACATAATTTTGTGTCACAGCTATTTATGTGTATTTTTTAATGAAAACTGAAGGTAAATTAATTATAACACAATAAATATGTATTTAGGGTTGAAAACTTTCCCTTTTTATGGAAAATTTTTTTCAGCGATGGTGGAAGTTTTTCATTATTTAGGCATAGCGGTCTTGGATAGTACTAATATTTTAGTGTGGCAGTCAACTTGTTAATTGGCTGACCATGTGATAAGAAACAGAACTATTTATATTTTTAGCCCTGCAATGAACAGATCGAGTGTAAATAATTTGACACTCCACCTGTCTGTTGTGGGCATATACGAGTATTATTATGTTGTTAATGTCACCAGTTATATTGATATTTAATAAGAGGCCTACAATTTTAAGTTGAACTAGTTTTGTAATGTGTTTAACCACATGTATTATACTTAACCATACATGTAAATATCGGTTATCTATCGATAGTATATTAATGTAATATTTATTGTTACGTAATATACTTATAAATAAATAAATAAATAATATGTAGTCTAATGTTATTATTTAGGTAATAATCTATTAGCCTTATGAACAAGATAAGTGTCTACCGGCCTTGTTATCCTATAAGAAATGTCGTACATGTATATTTTTAATACTTTGCTAAATCGAAAGTAATAATTTATATCGATTATGTTGAAAATGCATATCGATTAATTTGTTAAATGTTAATTAAACTAGTTTAAATCGATTTTACCTAGTTTGGTCTTCATGTAACAGGCTACTGTAGTTTTGTGTGTACGATTACTTAACAGTGTAATGTAGTATTATTATAATTTATAATTTAATTGTAAATATCATGTTTGACAATTAATGAACTTAATCGATTTATTTTTTATCGATAGATAAATGATCGGTTAGAACGATAATATAGATTTTTTTGTCGGATTAATAATTAGGTCAATGGTGGGTTATAGGTTGTGGTTCTGCCCATAACAGACAGGTGCAGTGTCAAATTATTTACACTCAATCTGTTCGTTGCAGGGCTAAAAAAAATAGTTCTGTTTCTTATTACATGGTCAGCCAATGAAATGACTGAATCATTTAAGAACAGAAGAGGTAGAGGTGTAAGAGACACTATTCAGAGTTATCTCCTCTGAAAGTAATGAACTTCATTATACAACCAGACCCTGTGATAAATGAAGTGAAGATGTTCTGATAAGCGTACTTTTCCATTCAGTGAGGAAGGCATGGTAAACCACCTCACTCCTCGTTTTACTTAGTAAAACCTCTACAGGTTCAAACCAGCCTTTCTGCTGATGACCTAAACAACAAGGTTATGGTTATTTTGGATCGATAAGGGAAGGTTATGGCTGGAGAGAATGTAAAAAATCTGGTGTGAAACACTCACACAACTTTCTCTTGCCAGTGCAAATAATTAACAATAAACCTAACATTAGTAATAAAACATAAGAAATAAACAAAAAACTAACCTCAACAAACATAACCTAATTTTAATCATGAGTGAAAGACGCAAAATGAAAATCAACCTCAGTTTGGCTTAGAAATACGGAAAATCTCTCTTTCTCTCTAAACTAGGCTCTGTAGAGAAAAATGCTTTAATAAAAGTTGTAGATCTTTTAATTTTCTATAAATTTGATTATATACACTTTTATCGTAAAATGCATACTAAGGCCGAAATGTTAAAAAAATCGATTTTTCTCACGTTTTCGTGAGAAAAAAAACAGAAAATCGCAAATTACCGCTAAACTAAGCGTTATACAAAAAAATGTTTGAAATAAAAGTTGTAGGTTTTTAAATTCTCTACAACTTTTATTATATAAGTTTTTGCGCTAAAATTTATATTAAAGCCGTAATCTTAAAAAAATAACGTTTTTACGTGAAAACAGCCTCACCGAGAATTTCAGCAAACATGGCGCCTACCCTATCTTGTAGAAAATAAAAAATTGAGTAAAATAGGCGATTTTAAAAAAAATCGTAGGACCAGTTTTTGAGAAAATCGCAAAAAACTGAAAAATTATACGAATAAACTACTACTTCCGGTTGACCGATTTTTATGAAAATGTTCGTGTCGCGTCCGGTAGTGGTATGTAACTTAAGTTTCAAGTTTCAAGTTCGTACGATGTTCCGTTCTTGAGATATTCTGTTCACACACACACAGACCAATCGCTAAAAACATGTTTTTTGGGTTCAGGGGGTCTGAAAACGTATAGATCCGGTGAAAACTCGATTTCGGAAAATCGACATGAAAACAATACTTTCCTTCCTATATATTCATATAGGCAAGAGAAAGTAAAAATTATGAACTGAATCTGAACATTCTCCCAGAATTAGGACATAGATAGAGTCACGAGAATACCTTTTGAGTATGGATGGGCTGTGAAGAAGGGAGGAGAAATCTGACAGTGCTGCCAATCTCAACAGTCGGCACCGTTTGTTAACCTCATGTTGCCTTTCAATTAATATACGTACTTCATTGTGACTGCCACTTTTCCCACTTAAATCCCAATTCCTTTAAAAATTTTTTAACGTACAAAGTTTCCAACTAAAATTTTGCCTTTCTTTTAAAACCGGTAATAACTTTTCACATGTCACAACAATTTCGTGTTGATATAACCGTTTCTTTTTTTTACCAGGAGTCAAAAAAATTTTGATGAAGAATTATCTTCTTTAATGTCTTTAACTTCCTACTTTATAATTCGAAATATGGAAAGAGAAATATCACAATAGTTAGCCGCTAGCTCATAACTTTTGTTAACAGGTACGGAAAGGTATTTTGTTCAACTTCAGCTTCACAACATGTTATTAAATTACATATTAGATTTCGTTCAGCACTGTGAACAGTTCGAACACGTTTTCGAGAAACCGAAGTTTCTGTTTATGGTAATATACAGTTATATTTGTACAGTTAACCTACAAAAGGTTCTGCGATATACTGTATGTCCTTTAAGTATAGTTTACGTTATTGTGTTGGAAAACTGATACCAAAGCAGTCACGCATGCGCACTGATGTGCACTGTATGGATGGGCTGTGAAGAAGGGAGGAGAAATCTGACAGTGCTGCCAATCTCAACAGTCGGCACCGTTTGTTAACCTCATGTGGAATACTACTCCTCGGAAATGTCCTGTTTTTTGCTTTTATTTAAAAAAAGTTCTGAAAGTTCTGAAGGATAATCTTTATTAAGGACTTTCAGGTTCTATTTCTGTTCCACCTGCCCTCCGGATTTTAATCCCTTACATGGGTTTTCTGTCTGCTTCTGTCCGCTATTCTCAAAATCATGGGCATGTATTTATTTATTGTATTGAATGCCCTTTACCCCTTGTTGGAACCAAAGGCAAACTCGTGACTCAAGTACTATACTAACTTATATTGTCCTTTCTATAATCTTAAAGATTGAGTTTGTTTTGAGATACCATTCAGAGAATGGAGTCAACGTGGATGATAAGCAATAGAGAATTGCTGGAGTATTGTGGAGGAACCCAAAACACAAAAAATGCTGTAGAACTACAAAATGATTATGAAGTTGAGATATGGGTTAAGACGGTGAATTTTAATTTGTAATTATTTCCAGGCGCGAACTGAGAATCGATTATGGGACCCTTTGTAGACTAGGATGCTAATTACTACTCCTCGGAAATGTCCTGTTTTTTGCTTTTATTTAAAAAAAGTTCTGAAGGTTCTTCTACCTATAAATAAATTTATATTATTTTCACTTGGTTTTTATTTTCTAGATTATAATTACTGATTTTTTATTTTATTTTGTTCCAGGTACGTGTTGATTTTTATTAGAAAAAGCAATTGTTTCCTGGATTATTGGTAACGTACGGAAGTAAATTTATTTTATTCACTAAATAAAAGGGTTTCCTGTAGTTGTCACTGGTTATCTTTTAATTTCTGCATTTATTTTGATAATTTTCAAACCTCCTTTCAAAGTCCGTTCATCTACTTGGTCTTGTAAACCTCTTTATTAAGGACTTTCAGGTTCTATTTCTGTTCCACCTGCCCTCCGGATTTTAATCCCTTACATGGGTTTTCTGTCTGCTTCTGTCCGCTATTCTCAAAATCATTTATATTATGAGTTCTGCTCTTTGTCTTATAATATCAATAATATTGAATGCCCATAACGGGCAGGTGGAGTGTTAAATTAATTGCACTCGATCTGTTGGTTTCAGGGCTACAAAAAAATAGTTCTATTTCTTATCTCATGGTCAGTCAATTATATGACTGAACTATTTCAGAACAGAAAAGGTAGAGGTGTAAAAGACACTAGTCAGGGTTATCTCCTCTGAGATTAATGAATTTCGCTATACAGCCAGACCCTTTGTTGAATGAAGTGAAAGTGTCATTTTCAGGGTGGAGATTGGGTGCTTTTCGGAGAGCCTGGCATGCTGATAAGCATACTCTTTCAACTCAGTGAGGAAGGTAATAGTAAACCACCCTACCCCTCTTTTTTACTTGGTAAAACCTCTAGAGGTTCAAATCAGCCTTTTAGCTGTTGACCTAACCATAATATTGAATGTTTTTTGAAGCATGAACAGGGCTACCAAAGGAGGAAAAAGTAACAGTATAATCACTGAACTTAGTAAAATATATAGTACGAATTTGTTGTGTATTTGAGATGTAGATAGAAAACAGCAAAGGATCTAAGATTGATCCTTGCAGTAGCCTACACCTGCCCTGACAGGAAAGTAATCAAATTAAAAAAAATTTTATTTATTATAGCTATTCCTAATTTGTGTACGTTGCAATTTGTTCAATTTAGAACAATAAGCAACCCCATGACCCAATGAGATGAGGATGATGTGTATGACGTGTAAATGAGGTGTAGTCTTGTACAGACCCAGGCCGACCATTCCTGAGAGGTATGGTTAATTAAACCCCAACCATCAAAGTACACCGGTAACCACTGTCTAGTATACAAATCCGTATAAAAGTAACTACCTTTACTAGGATTTGAACCAGGAACCTTCGTCTCCGAATATCAGCTGTTAAACAGCTGATTTTAAAAATATAGGCTTATTGTACAAAATACTACCTAATTTTGTATGTAATATTAACTGAAAAAATAGAATTATATTTATGTAATTAAATTGACAAATTTTTAACCTAATAACTCTACTAATTAGCCGTAATAAGTAATTTTAAAATAAATTATCGTTCAATTCGTACACTATTTAATTATGATAATTACTTTTACTTGTTTTATAGAATTACATAAAATTTATTTTATAATTTAAAATGAAATGAAAGTGTAGTTTATTTATTGTCCGGCAACTGTACAATTTTTCTTTTAATTTTATATAGGTTATTATATAAATTTATCTTTATAACATTACAATAAAACCTGATGTAAAACATTCACACGACTTGTCCTTGCCGATGCAAATAATAAAATATATAACCAAGTACCAAAGTAATTCAGTGTAAGTAACTAAGTTTAATCTTTATTAAACAATGTAAATCATTAATTGATAATAGCTCTATGGAAGAAAATGCTTGCAATAAACTTTATAAATTTTTTGATTTTCTGAAACTTTAATAGCATAAATTTTTATCTTAAAATGCATATAGTATAAGGCTGCAATATTATTAAAAGAATCTATTTTTTTCCAATGTTTATGAGCTAAATATGGAAAATTACTGATTTCCGTTAAACTAAGCGTTGTAAAAAAAACAAGTTTGAAATAAAAGTAGTAGTTTTAAATTTTCTAAACACTTTAATGATAAACTTTTGTTCTAGAATGCACATTAATGCCGCAACTTAAAAATGAACTTGTTTACCACGAAAGCACAGGTTTTCTAAGAATTTCAGCAGTCATAATGCATATATTTACCCTATCTTGTAGACCATTAAAAATGTAGTAAATGAGGCATTTCCAAAAAAAATCGTAGGAGTTGTTTTTGAAAAAATTGAAAAATACTATTAAGGTAGAAATTTCACAAATAAACTAATTTACTTACGTATACTATTTTCATTTGATTGATTTTAATGAAAATCATCGTGTCAGAGTCCTTACTGGTACCTAACTTAACTTTCAAGATGCAACTTCTTACGCGGTTGTTCTTGAGATAGTTTGTTTACACAGACCAATCACTAAAAACATGTTTTTGGGTTCAGTGAACTTGAAAACTTGTAATATTTCCGATGAAAACTCGATATTTTTTTTTTTTTTTTACTCTTGAGACCTTATAGGATCACTCTAGTTCAAGTTTAGGTCTGTTCTAGTGTTGGGTTTCTTTGAAAAGCCCGCTCTTCTATATACGTGGGCTTCCTTTTGTTTGGCCCACGTTTTTTTAAAACGTTCCGATCTCTGTTTCCGGTCTTGGTCTATAAACACCCTGTTGTACACTCTTCTGGTTTTTGTTCGAATATTACCATATTATTCTTGATTAGTTGGTTGTACTTAGCTGATTTTGTTAGCAGGTCTTGTTGAGTGATTCCAAGTTCCTCTACATCCCGCTGTGTATTCTTCAGCCACCTAGATCTCGACACCTTATTTCAAAAATGGCCCTTCTCTATTTATATATACTTAATTTACAATTTCAGGAGAAAGTAAAAATATCATCTGGTTAACGGTGATTTATTAAAAACGGTTATTCTATAAAAAAATTATTTATCTGAGACTTGTAAAGTAAGAAAATAAGCTTAAATGAAAAAAACTTTAAGAACAAGTTAATTATTAAAATATTTAATAAGTTAAAAATAATAATAATTTGAGGTAAATAAAAGATTAAATAGAATGAAATTGTACTGTAGCTAATTATCCAGTTCTTGAATAGCCTAATAATGTGATTTCGGTGAAAGTTTTATTTTAAATTTTATTACTTTTTATTTAATTATTATTTTTTAAATAGTACATTATTGAATAACTCGTTAGTTAGTATTTATCCAATTATCTGTGAAGAAATATTTCAGGGTATAATTATTTTTTTATTTTTTAATGTTTATTTAAAATTAAATTAAAATTTGAGTCATTTAAGTGTAATTGTTTGAAGAGATGTAATATTCTCTGTTTATTTATTGTGATAATTATTTTATTTTCAGTACTTGGAAGTGCTTAGTCATTTAATCATTACTGATTACGGTGTGTGTTTTGTATTTTATGATGTAAAAGTTCTTTTCCGTGTTCTCGAATCAAATTTTGTATCTTCAACGTTAACAATTTGATAAATGATCGATGTGACGTAAATTATCTATTCCAAGTTATGTATTCAACGTAAACTTCTGAATCCGGTGTTACTAGTCGGTGGGCCAGCTAGTGCACTCTCTCTCCACATCCCATTTGTTCATCTCTCAACATTTTTTGTCTTGGGACTTCTGTACTAATCAAGTTTGTAGTAAAATTTCATCTCAGGTATTTGCACTAAAACAATTTTCCCGATAAAATGATAAAAAATTAGTAATGGCAGCTTATCATAGCCTCATTCTGTCTCATATCCGTTATGGTATCTTAGTATGGGGTAATTCTAGCATTGGTAATAAAAATAGGGGTTTTAAAATTCAAAAGAAAGCTATTAGGTGTATGGTGGGAGCTACATTTTTGAGGTGATTATGTACGTTAGGCAAAATAATTTTATGCAAAATTTCAATGTTCACAATCATAACACGAGAAACAGAAATGATTATTATGTGGCTAATTACTCCACAATATTGTTTCAACAAACCGTATGAGCCTTTTTGAAAAAATTGCAAGAAGGTAAAGAATTGCTCAAATAAACTACTACTTCCGGTTGACCGTTTTTTTAATGGAAATGTTTGTGTCACGTTCTCTCGTAGTACTTAACTTAAGTTTCAACTTCGTACGATGTTTCTTTCTTAAAATATTTTATTCACACACATTAACACACTGACTAATCGCTAAAAACATCTTTTTTGGGTTCATTGGGCCAGAAAACCTGTATGCCTATATCCGGTGAAAACTTGATCAAATCGACAATACTATTTTCCTTTAATACTTCCAATACTTTCGAAAAACAATACTTTCCTTCCTATATATTCATATAGGTAAGCGAAAAAATTGTAGTAAAATCAACCAAAATGGTGATCAAAAATGGCATCCGATCAATTATCCTATTATTACGAATCATCACGGCAACTTTAGAAGCCAAAACGCTCTCTAGGTCAATTGTCAGAACCCAAAAGAAAACTCAAACTCCAGAATAATGAATAACAGATATTATTACCACACATGTAAGATAACTTCAAAAAAATACATTCCACTTATTTCAGTAACATACTCGTGTAAAGCACTTCGGTAATTATTACATTAACTTAAAATATGCAATAACCATATTACGTAGAAAGTTGATAACTTAATGATAAATTGTAGCTACTTGTATACGAATGAATTAAAAATATGACAATAAAAAAACCAATTACTTTCTTCATATGGGAAAAATATAATTAAAATATTTATTACTTACGGGTTAATTGAGTTGTAATATTAAATTAAAAACAATGTACAAAGGTTAAATCTTTTTATTTATTTTTTATTTAATAAAAAAGAACTTGTAGAAATATTATTAATGCGTTACATAAAATGTTTGGATATAAAAATAAGTATGTTTAAGCTTAAACCTTTGTTTTAAGTAGTTAATATGATATTTAATAAGTATATTACTGGATATATGTTATATTATAGGAAGATACAAAGAAAGGATTAGCTCATGGCGTGGTCAATATTAATTAAAAAAGATTCAACATATATTTATATTATTTTTATGTTGTAACATTAAATAATCAGCTTAATGATTTTTAACTTAACATTTTCTGATGTTAGATAATCTCTATTTCACGACTCATACAAGACTTAAAAGTCTAGCTTACATTAAAGTCGATCTTATAATGTAAGTAAATGTATTTATTATTCTTTCTATGGATGCACGTAGTACACGGTTCATGACTGACCCTTTTGTTGTTGATTGCTCCTGGTATACACGGATTAATATTCTATAGTTCACGTAATAACAATTGGCTGGTAAATATTACCAAACATGTTATTGGCCTTCGGGCTAATCTAGTCAGTCAGGTGGTAGAAAATCGTTATTAATCCTTTCCGTACCAACGTCCGTAAAACAGGACGTCGATGTATTTTACGAAGTGAAAACATCCGGTTTAATGAACGTCTAAGTTATGCGTAAAGTACCAACGTCCGGATAACCGAACATTCCAAAAAAACTTTTGAAAAAAAATTAATAGAATAATGTATTTTGTAATTACCTCGTGGCGTAGTGACTAGCGTGCTAGCCTACAAAGCGAAAGGTCCCGGGTTCAATTCCCGGCTCTGGTCTGAAAACTTTAACACGTTAAAATCATCGTTAAGGTACCAAAACTCAAAATAGTTGCTCTTGACCAAGCTGTTGACGCGACTGTAATAAACAATAAAAAACGATTTTGAATATTTTTAGTGTTAAAGCGATTTATTATTTTTTTTATGAACATATTAATAATAATAATAATAATAATAATATTTTTTTATAAACATACTACAAAGGAAATGTAGGGTTAAAAAAGCACACTATCAGCGGTGCGTGGAAGGGAATTGTAGCTGAAATACCCCCTGAGAGTCATTGATCACCACTCTCTCACTTTTATTCATCTTCTTCATCTCCAGCTCAGAAAATAAGTTTTTTTTTAATTTATGTGATTGAGATACGATTCATTTACGGTGGTATTTGTCGATTCTGCAAGTATCTGAATGTCTCCTCCCTCCGCACTCTCTCCTTCTCACCTTCTCTGCAAACTCAGCGACAAACTTTCAGCTCTCCTCATTTGACAGCAACGCTGCTTCTCTCTCTTTGGGCCCCACAACTCAACTCCTAACTTTTCAAATGTCTTCATTTATTCGTGACCAAAACAAAATATTTCAAAAATATGCGTAGGATAACAAAATTTTCTTCTTCAATAAGACGTATTCAATATTTTGGCACTTCACCAAGTTTAAATCTTATGAAATGTGTTCCAAAGCAACAATGTTAACCCAATGGTGAAGCAACCATAAACAGTGTTGTTTATGTTCTTCTGGACCGTTAATTTTTAGGCAAACGGACGAATTTTGGTTAAATAAAACAATTTTAATCCGGTTACAAAATTAGCTTGTAACATTGTCTTCACGAATAATATTTTTGTTGTTTAGATCATCAGCCTAAAGGCTGATTTGAATGTCTAGAGGTTTTACCAAGTAAAACGAGAAGTGAGGTAGTTTACCATTGCCTTTCTCACTGAGTGGAAAAATATGCTTATCAACATGCCCTCTGAAAATTATCTCCTTTCCACCCTACAATGACACCTTCACTTTATTCACCATAGTGTCTGGATGTATAATGAAATTCATAACTCTCAGAGGAGATAACTCTGATGAGTATCTTTTACACGTCTACCTCTTCGTTCTGCCCATAACGGACAGGTGGAGTGTCAAATTATTTAAACTCACTCTGTTCATTGCAGGGCTAAAATAAATAGTTCTGTTTCTTATCACATGGTCAGCCAATTAAATGACTGAATCATTTAAGAACAGAAGAGGTAGAGGTGTTAAAGACACTAATCAGAGTTATCTCCTCTGGAAGTAATGAATTTCATTATACAGCCAGACCCTGTGGTGAATAAAGTGAAGGTGTCATTTGCAGAGTGGAAAATATGTGCTTTTCAGAGGGGTCCGGCATGCTGATAGGCGTACTTTTCTACTCAGTGAGGAAGGCATAGTAAACCACCTTACTCCTTGTTTTTACTTAGTAAAACCTCTACAGGTACAAACCAGCCTTTTGGCTAATGACCTAAACAACAACAACAACCTCTTCGTTCTTAAATTTTTAGACATATCGCCTAATTGGTTAACCATATGAAAAGAAACAGAACAATTTTTTTGTAGCCCTGGAACTAGCAGATCGAGTGCAATCACGAATAGTATAATTTATAAAGATTTTCAGCTGGAAACTTCAAATGGTCTTTCAGAACGATAATTTTCTTGGCCACTACGAACGAATGTCAGACAAGTTTACCCCTTTATAAGTCTTTGGTAAGTATACTTACCACTGGCAATAAGGTCGATTTTATTTAAGAATAAGCTATGCAGTCGAACCTTATTGGCATTTTATTGTGTTATAGATGTTTTCTGGTAAGTGGGCTATCCACATATTGAAATTGGTGCGCAGCGACTATTTGCTTCATGAGTTACACGAATCTAGTAAGGATTCTTACCAGTGTACGCAACCGTGTTGTTTTGTTGTTGCTTTTGTACAGTGGTTAGAAAATTCTAGTTTTTTATGGGAAAGCAAGAATTCATGCTAAAATAAAATTAAGATAAGTTATTCTACACATTTTTTTGCTATAGCCCTATATTTATGTAATTTGTTTTAATAAGCATTCTTACCATTAAACATTATGGGATTTCCATTTAAATAAAGGTTCCTTGGTAAGTATACTTCTTCTTCTGTTAGTGCCTATTCGTTCCGAATATTGGCGATCAGTCTGACTATGGCTATCCTATCTACAGCCATCCTGAAAAGTGCTGTTGTAGTCTTGGAGAACCAGGTACGCAGGTTCTTCAGCCATGACATTCTTCTTCTTCCTGGTCCTCTTCTGCCATAGATCTTTCCTTGGAGAACGGATTTCAGCAGGCCGTATTTTTCTTCATTCCTCATGACATGGCCGAAATATGCAAGCTTCCTGCTCTTGATGGTATTCATTACTTCCAAATCCTTATTCATTCGCTCCAATACAGCTTTGTTGGTCACTTTTTCCATCCATGAAATTCTCAACACTCTCCTATACAACCACATCTCAAAAGCCTCGAGCCTTTTTTCAGTTGATTTGGTCAATGTCCATGACTCCATCCCGTAGAAGAGTATTGAGAATATGTAGCAGTGGAGGAGTTTGATTTTGATGCACATGTTAAGGTTGTGACTCCTGAACAGTTTTGCCATCTGATTGAATGCAGCCCTCGCTTTTCCTATTCTACATCTTACCTCCTGAGAATGATAGTATACTTACCAAGGCTTAACATTAATAAAAATAAATTATACCGTTCTGGCACTCGAAGTACATTATTAAAGTCCTTGTACAGCAAAATTCAACATTTCACAACGTATCTACATATTTCCTCCCGTAGTACTACCCTGTAAAGGGTTAAATTCTTCGAAGTATCAAAGTGGTCAGTTATTCAGTACTCAAACTTTTGTCCCACCCTGTATTAGTAATTCAATCTATATAATAAATTTTTGCCTATAACAGACAGGCGGAGAGTCAAATTATTTACTCTCTGTCTGTTCGTTGCAGGGCTAAAATAAATAGTTCTGTTTCTTATCACATGGTCAGCCAATTAAATGACTGAATCATTTAAGAACAGAAGAGGTAGAGGTGTTAAAGACACTACTCAGAGTTATCTCCTCTGAAAGTAATGAATTTCATTATACAGCCAGACCCTGTGGTGAATGAAGTGAAGGTGTCATTTGCAGAGTGGAAAATATGTGCTTTTCAGAGGGCCCGGCATGCTGATAAGCATACTTTTCCATTCAGTGAGGAAGGCAATGGTAAACCACCTCACTCCTTGTTTTACTTAGTAAAACCTCTACAGGTTCAAACCAGCTTTTCGGCTGATGACCTAAACAACATAATAAATTTATGAAACAACAGATACAGTACTATAGTACAACTGTAGTTTCCATGTCAAAATTACACGCAATAAAATAAAATATATTATTAATACTATAGAAGTAAGTACGTAGATATAGTATCATTTTAAATTCCATTTATTATATTATAAACTATTATAAAATATCTTTCTTAAATTTATTAGGCTACATGCGCACGCGTACACACATGCATGCCGTATAAAAGACCAAACCGAAATGCATGTATATTATATGGGGCCCATTCATAGAGGTAGTTCGTGAGTGACGCAATATACTGCGGCCGTGCATTGTACATAAAACATAAGATAGACATAACTGAATGGAGAAAGTCATACAAGTCCAGCCAAAAATACTGACCCCAATATATTGGGTTCATTTTAAATGGATTTTTACTTTGTAAATTAAAATAATTTTTCATTTTATCTTGCATGTTAAAATATTATCTGTGTCGCTGAGATTCCCAAAAAAAAATCGTATTTTTCACTCTTTTTATTTTTTCCTTTTATTGAGTGATGATGCCTACATAAGCCTTGGGCTTGTGCGTAGATAATGATATGTGGTGATTTACAGATGAAAAAAATGCCAGACCTGACCGGGAATCGAACCCGGGACCCCGGCATAGTAGCCAGTTGCGCTGACCACTACACCACGGGCCGGCCCGTTTAAAAGTATTTAAAAGTATTTAGGCCGTACGTTAGACAGAAGACTGACGTAGAAGCACCTGTAACGTTCCATCTAAAATAGTTATTTTGTTACACGTAAAATATCTTTTAATCTGAGAATCTTATGGAAAATAATGTATCAATTAATAAATAAACGCAAATGTATTAACATTTAGCTTTGTTTAATTAAATCCAACTATTTAATGTAAGTTACGTTAATTAATAAAATGTTGTATAATATTTATAACATTAGTACAGGCCTTTGACTACTTACAAAAAAAAATATTTTTTTTTAACAGTGTAGTATTTCTTTTACAATCAGTAATAAATACAATAACTTTAAGAAAATATGAGAAAATCTGAGTAATATCCTTAAAATTAAAATATTAACTACTTTCAGTAGTGTGTTTAAAAAAGACTAAACTGTGAAGAAAAAAATATATAAAAACAAAATCAAACTTGAACTGTGAATCAACATCTTGAAACACAAAATTGTTGAAGATGGAAATGACAATGACGTTGATAGAGTTGAAGTGGAAAATATAAAACAAAATCGTAGACATAAGTCCAATGGTTTAAAACGTTTCAGTCTGTGAGTATCTTCACTTCAGAAATGGATTCTGATGGTCTTCTAGTTTTTGTAAATATTTTTTGCTATGTTGTTTAATTTTTTCTTTTATGAAGGACAAAATATTTTTTATAAATTATTATAAACTTCATCTTTTCAGCTCTAGATTTTTAAGGTTATCATATAAAGTTTTTCTTCTTCAAAAATTAACATTTAAAACAATGATTATTTAAAAGAATAAATGTACTTATATTGTATTAACAATCATGAACGAAAATATTTAAAATAATTTAAAGATATAGTAATGTAAGTTACTAAAAATGTAATTAGGTTAAAAAATAATCTTTCTTAAATTTTTAATCAATAAACATTTCATAGGAACAACACAGTTGTACCAATTTACACCATACATAAAAAAAACATTTAGCTTAATCATAGGTTAAAGAATTTGTACTCCCTACTCCACAATGAATCATAGTGACATTAAAAACAAAAATTAAATAGTAAAAACTGTATGAAGCTTTGATCTATGATTATGAAAAAAACAATCAAACGTAAACGTAAACTCTCGTGTGAAAAATATTTTTTTTTAAGATTGCGGCCTTAATATGCAGTTTAGGACATAAGTATTTAATTTAACGTTGTAGAAAATTAAAAAACGTTCAACTCTTATTTCAAGCATTTTTTCTATTAGGTTAATTTACCCTCGAACAGTGATTTTACTATTTTTAAGTTCTACAAAATGTTGATTTTCTTTTGCGTCATCAAACTTGATAAAAATTAGATTATGTTTTTATATTACATTGTTTACTCGTGATTAAACATAGGTTAGTACAGGTATTTTTCATTATTTACATTGGTAAGAGAAAATCGTGAGGGCGTTTAACACCAGATTTTGATTTTTATTATGCCCATTTTTTTGAATAATCCGTACCTGGTCCCAATTAGTTCGAAAAACAAGAATTGTTGTAGCAATCTGAGGTTAGGTTACCCTCGATCAGTGATTTTACGTATTTTTAAGTTCTACAAAATGTAGATTTTGCATCATCAAACTTGATTAAAATTAGATTATGTTTTCATATTACATAGTTTACTCATGATTAAACATACGTTGTATATTTTTCATTATTTACATTGGCAAGAGAAAATCGTATGGGCGTTTAACACCAGATTTTTATTTTTATTATGCCCATTTTTTTTGGATAATCCGAACAAGTCCTGGTCCCAATTAGTTCGAATAACAAGAATTGTTGTAGCAATTTAAAACGATATACTGGAATTGAAACGTAAAGCTTTTGATTTCACATTCAGTAATATTATAAACTAAGCGCTATAGCTTCGTTTACGTGGTTAAACATAATAAAAAACATAAATATAATATATGTAATAACACATCACAAATAATTACAACATAATAACAGATAAATATTACAACAATAAATTCTAGCTTTACAGAAATATTATATTTATGTTGACCGCTGAGATGCGACATGCCACTTGCTGGGAAGAAAGTATTAAAATAATAATAATAATAATAATAACAATAATAATAAATAATATATAAGTCTTCAGTTTCTTTTAACTATTTATTTACTGGAAGGAAGGCATTCAGTTCTAAGATGTCACCAGACTTTCTTTTTCAACTAACTTTAAGAAAAAAATCTTTTATATTTTTTTGACAAACTATTTTTCTTTATGTTATAAATACCAGCTTAAATATTATTACAATATTATACCCTACATTATAATCTTAACCAGTAAGGAAGTAAAATGTCATCGTCCAATCAAATCTTGTATCAGAATAAATGTCTTTCCTTACATGAAATAGTTATTAGTACATTTTTACAATAAAATAACACTATTATAATTTTTTCTTAAATTATTTATTTTTTAGTTTTAAAAAGAAACAGGAAGATTATATTATATATAAGAAATTTATGTCATTTATCAGTAAAATATAATGTATATTAAAATTTCTTGAATAACGGAACTAGTTTACAAATACTTTTTTTCAAGTTTGTCAATTTTAAAATAATTAAAAATGGAATCCAGTTGATTTCTTTTCTCATACTAATTTTTAAATATTATAATTCTTGTTTTCTTTTTTAATTACTTGTATTGTAAATTACTTCCGTAATAAATTTCTCTTGAGGAAAATTCTAAATATTATTTAAAAATCAACAAAATTTTTAATTCATTTGGTATGAATCATTATCAAGAATCACATTGGTCAGTTAATTGATGTTCTTTCGTGTTTTTAATAGTATTAGTAAGACTCTGGTGTAAAACACTCACATGATTTTCTCTTGTCAATGTATAAATAATTACAAAAGTTGCTGTGTAATTATTTCCATCCCCACTGAGTGGAAATTATGTTTATCAGCATGCCAGGCCCTCTGACGAGTATATTATACTTTTCTCTCTGCAAATGACACCTTCGCGTCATTCACCACACACTCTGGATGTATGATGAAATTCATGACTCTCAGAGGAGATAACTCTGACTAGTGTCTTTTACACCTCTACCCCTTTTTTTCTTAAGTGCTTCAGTCATATAATAAATTGTCTGACCATGAGATAAGAAACGGAACTATTTTTGTATCCCTGATACTAGAAGATCGAGTGCAATTAATTTAACACTGTGTTATGGTTTAAATTACAAACATAACCTATGTTTCAACATGAGTTGTGTAAATTTTTTTTTGAGAATACAAAAAGTCTTTATTTACAACTGTAAAATTTTACAACAAGCAAATGTGATGATTATGATAATAATGTAAATGACATGATAGGCATCAGAGGGGTAGGGCCCCCATTGGTGCCTCCCCAGGAATGAAATTTGTATATCAAATTAGCAGGTCTCTACTGCAGCGTCTTTTAAGGCGTCTAGGGGGATTATCAGGTAAATGGACGTTGGAAAGTGAACGCACCAGGGGGTTCTCGTGTTCGTGTGACTTGTCGTGAAAGCGTTTGTTTAGGTATTCAATGGAATTTTGTACTAGTGGTGTTTTCAAATCTGTATGTAAGGTTTTGTTGCTAACGTAAAGAGGTGTATTTACTATAAGGCGTAATGTTTTTGACTGGAATGCTTGAATTCGTTGCAAGTTAGAGGGTTTGGTTGAACCGTAAATTTGGGAACCGTAGGTCCACATAGGTTTCAAAAGAGAACAATACGTATATGCGTAATTTTTGTGCCATTAGTAATTTGTATCGTTTGTGAAGTAGGGATTATAGAAGTTTGAGTCGGGAATTCAATAATAAACGTTTCCGTTTGATATGTGTGCTCCAAGTTAGTCGTAAAATTAAAAATATAACCTAAATTTAATCATGATTAAATGACGCTTTATAAAAATCAACTTCTTTAAAACTTAAAAATACGGAAAACCACTAATTGACGCTTAACTAAGCTCCATAGAAAAAAATTATTTAAAAAAAGATTGTAGAGTTTTAATAGTCTATAACTTTAGTTACATATACTTTTGTGGTTAAATGCATAGTCAAAAACATTATTATTATTATTATTATCATTATTATTTTTTAATTTTTAGTGATAAAACTGGGTAGACTCCCCATTGAAGATAAAAAGCAAACACCTTATAGAAATAAGAAAAATAAAAAGTTTACACTGAACAAATTGTGAAATGTAGGATTGAAAAAGAACTTCTAGAAATGTTTAAGTTAATTAATATGAACAAAAATTGACCCTACACAAAATCAAAATATACCAGTTAAGTAATGATCACCGATCCATTCATATCACACAGACAATAATAGCAATTAAATTAACAATCTAGTAGTTGCCAATAATGACTTAATAACGTACTAATAATAGCATGTTAATTAAGATATACTGATTCATCCAATCTTATAGCAACTTGTATTGAATAAACATTCAATCATTAATGGATATAATATTTCCCCGACAGTCTTATGTATAGGTAAATACAAGTTAATAATAACAAATTGATTGACACGTGACCTAGTTATACCAAATTAGTAGTGTACTAATAATAGGCAGTTAAATGCGTTTTAAACAATAGGTGATATTATTGAATCATAAGCAAATCGTTACACCTGAACACTGATCTTTAATTAATCAACGCATCAAGGTTGGTTAATGGTTCATATTTAATTTTATGTAACTTGAGCCTCAGGTTTCGTTTTTATTTACCGTTGTATTGTTCCTTTAATAAACAAAATTATTATAGATTTAATATAAAGGATTCCAAAGTAAATTCTTGCGACTCATTACTAACTACCCGAGTTACGTATCCAACAGAACACTGCACGATGACCTACGCGTCCCTTACGTTAACGACACATTTCTAAAATTATACCGTAGGTTCAGAGAAAAACTTCAAAATCATAATAATCCCTTAATATGCAACATAAATTCTCCAGACCTACCAAGAGTACGACAAAGACGACTGAAACGCCGATGGAGTAGAGACATGACACACTAACACGACTCTAATAGTGATTACGTGTACAAAAATATGAAATTAAAATTTAACACATTTTTTCATTATCTGGAGAGCTACCACCGGGTGGTGTCCTCCTCAAAGCTAGCCTATTAACGCGGTTTCGTTTGTAATTGACACAAGATGTAAACCTTTTTGCTGGTTGTATGTTTACATTTGCTAAATAAAACAAAATGAAAAAATATATATAAAGGATATACAAAATACGTATGTAGCGTTTTACTATAATCATTTTTTGCGTTACTATGAATTTATGTTCTACTCTGATAGAACATAAATGATGAGTACGAGGTGTGGCTATTAAATACCGAGATTGACGTTGTAAAAAATTTTATTTTTATTTTATATATAATCACTTATTGTCACCTTAAATATACACTTTTTTGCTATCCCTACAATGCTCCATGCGAATTTTCCATTGTTGGAAACAGTGCTGGAAGTCATCTTCTGTCAGCTCCTTCAGGACACGTGCCGCTTTCTCTTTTACAGCTTCCACAGACTCAAATCTTGTGCCTTTTAATGCAGATTTCACCTTAGGGAACAGGTAGAAGTCACATGGTGCAAGATCTAGTGAATAAGCTGGAATTCCTAACACTGAGATGCTGTACTTGGCTAGGAACCTCTTGACAGATAACGCGGAATGAGTTGGCGCATTGTCTTGGTAGAGAACCCATGATTTGTCCTTCCACATTTCGGGGCGTTTTTTTTTTCAATTTTTTAGAAGGCAATGGTAAACTACAAAACTCCTCGTTTTACTTAGTAAAGCCTCTAGAGGTTTAATTTAGCCTTTCAGATGTAGACCTAAACAAAAACAACAACTAAAATTCAGATATACAACTTAAATACCATTATAGTAAAATTTTAATTGGACCTACAATCCCTACTAAACTTCAACAGACATACATAATATTTTAAAAACACTTTTAAATAATTTAAAATTAAAATTAAAAAATAAATTTAATTCATTAACTAATTTAAAATTTTTTTTATAAACTAATTGAATTCTTGGAAATATATTATAATTAAGCGGTAAAGTAATATGATATATAGGTCAAAAACAATTACTAAAAAATACCGTACGTTTTTAAAGTGAATTTTGTAGGCCTATTGTATGATAGTACACGCTAACCCTACTTTTAACAACTTCATTATACAATTCTATCATAAGTTTTAATAAATTAATAATGATAGTAACCTTAAAATGATTTAATGCTTGTTGCGAAGAAATTGAAACCATTCTTCCTAAAGAACTTAAGTAAAAAATACAATATAAATATGGAGTTATTAAATTAGTATTAAGAATTCCATAATGCGTTGCTTATTAAAGATCAATTTAAAACGCAATGAAAAGTATTTCGAGGACGTATTTTATTATATTTATTTCTTTTTTTAAAAGAAATAACCTTGCAATTTTTTTGTAATTTAATTTAATATGATCGCATTAATGATGTTATAAATTTTTCGGTATTCTAGATTACTACTGTAAATTGCTTAGTATGGCAAATTATACTGTATTACATGCAATACGGATCGTAACATTGTGAGATTCTATAATCTATAGATAGATAGATTTATAGATTATAGATCTATAGATCTATAATCTATAGATTCTATAATCTATAATCTCTAGTTATAAGGGGAGCACTATACCTCCTATCTAACCCATGTTAAATTGACCTCTTTTTAGGTACGCGTTTCTAAGAAACCGTTGAGAGTAAGGGCTTTAATTTTTTGTGGTTTTTTTATGACATCTTTTTAAGCTCTGGTACTAGAATTATTAATATAACGGGTGTTTCAAAAAGGACGCACTTCGAAGTTTGAGAACGCTAATTTATTATATTAAGTAATTACAAATTATACGGTATGAAATTACAACATTCAGATTACCTTTAAAACTTCACAATAAATCTTCAAATTGACTTCCTCCGCTTGTAATGCAAGTTCGGACACGTTTCATAACATTTGCAGCCACTTTTCGTAGTGTTTGCTCATTAATGTTTGTAATCTCACTTTCAATATTAGCCTTCAATTCTTCAATTGTATGAGGATTGTTTTTAAAAACCTTACTCTTTAAATTCCCCCGAAGAAAAAATCCGCAGGAGTAAGATCTGGGTTTAGTTGTTATAGTAATATACAAATTCGAATGTCTTTACTCAGTTATAACGAATCTCTACTCCCTTGATCACCTGGATAGACCACTGAAATTCGGTAATTCTGCTTCAAAATGAGTCGAACTGAAAAATTAAAGCATTTAAATTTCACGAACGCATTACAGGTAGGCCTATTTGTAAAAACACCTACAGTTTTTATTGTGTTCAGGATTATCAAATTTAACGAATAGTTCTCGGGAGCTAATTTCATAGCTAAAAATCTGGTGTGAAACAATCACATGACCTTTTCTTTCCAGTGTAAATAATGTAATCAATGTTTAATCATAAGTAAACAATTTAATATGAAACACATAATCGAAATTTAACCATGAGTGAATGACTGAACGAAAATCAATTTCTGTAGAACTTAAAAGCACGGAAATCACTATTGACACTAAACTAAGCCCTGTAGAAAAAAAGTTTGAAATAAAAGTTGTAGGTTCCTTAATTGCACTTACATTACAACTTAAATTCAAATACTTTTGCCCATAAACCATATTAAAGCCGTAATCTTAAAAAAAACTTTTTTACCACAAGTGCAAAGCTCCCAAAAATTTTAGCAGAACGCTTACCCTATCTTGTAGAGAATAAAAAATGTAGTAAATGAGGTGATGTTTAAAAAAAAAATCGTAGGTTTCCGAGAAAATTACAACAATGTGAAAAATCGCACCAATAAACTACTACTTTTTGATGATTTGAGGATTTTGATGAAAATATTTGTATCGCGACTTCTTGTAGTACCTTAATTAAGTTTAAGTTTCAACCTAAAAAAAGAAATTACTTAAAAATCTGTAAAAAAATGTATTAAACCTTTCCCAGACTGTACGGAAACGATATCATATTATTATAATAACAATACTTTATAAAGTGTAGAAAATTATAATTACAGAAACGTTTTAGTTACATTAAATTAGCTCATAAAAAATGATTATTCTACAATTTTATAACTTTTAATCTATTATTTCATATACAATAGTCATCAAGTGTATTAAAGAATTTAAAAATCACTATAGCAATCAGATTAAATTACTAAAAATTATAACAAGGTTATTTCTTTTAAAAATATATTACATTATATATCATATAATAATTGATTACAAAAGGATTATATTTTTAACCGTTAGATACGTCCTCCAAAATATATTTTCAATGCTTTATGAATTGGTCTGTAATAATGTATTATATAGAAATAATTCTTAGGAATAATTTAATCACTGTTATTATTGGAATAACTTTCACGTAATAATTTTACCAAGAATATTGTGAGAACGTATTACAATAAATTAAGAAAAATGTTCAATGGTCTTACAGATATTTAAAATTACTAGAAATTATGTCCGCAATACGCAAGGGCCTTCTCCGCTGATTACCTGGTATCTACAATGAATACATTTACTGTACGTACGGATTCATTCATCACATTTTATTTTTTACTTTTAAGACTACACTGGATCACTTTAAGTTAGTTTAACATTTATTTAGTCTTACGTTTATACGTCTCTTCTCCCGGTAGGCCCTCATTCTAAACGATCGGGTCAGTCTCACTTCATCTGATACGACACTCGTTTTATATTGTTCTTGGAGGAGGTGCAAATTTAAAGCTTTTAATGATGTTTAATTTTTCGGATTTATTTTGGAGGTCTTCAATTTTTAATCCCATCTCTTCCAGATCTTCATTTATTTCTATTATCCATACCGGTTTGAGAGCGAGTCCACAACAGAAATTCAATTTCTGTTTGACATATCTATTTCTGGATATCTCAATATGTGACCGAGGTATGATATTCTCTTTTTCCTCATCGTCTCAGTTACTGGATCAATAGTTTTGTAAACTTCACTATTTATCACATTTATTTTAGAATCAGTTTAGAAAATTAGATTATTTTGTTTTATG
The DNA here is from genome assembly GCA_035578175.1 of Catonia carolina. Taxonomy (NCBI): domain Eukaryota; kingdom Metazoa; phylum Arthropoda; class Insecta; order Hemiptera; family Achilidae; genus Catonia; species Catonia carolina. Next base: position 19,116,798 of record JAQMRL010000015.1, read on the forward strand.
TGATTGGGACAGAATCATTTTGGGTTGGATAGAATAATTGTAAGCCCATAACAGGTAGGTAGAGTGTTCAATTATTTGTAATCAATCTGTTAGTCCCAGGGCTACAAAAATAGTTCTGTTTCTTATCACATGGTCAACTAATTAAAATGACTGAATTATTAACAAGGGACGATTTAGAGGCGTAAAAGACTCCAGTCAGAGGTTTCTCCTCTGAGAGTAATGAATTTCATTATACACTAGACCCTGGAGTGTATGAATTGAAGGTGTGATTTGCTGAGTGGAAAATGTGTCTTTTTAGAAGGCCATGCTGATAAGTATACTTTTCAACTCAGTGAGAAATACATTGGTCACCTCACTCCTCGTTTTACTTAGTAAAACCTCTAGAGGTTCAAACCTCTAGATCGTTTGTACCCTTTCAGTACAAACGTCCGGCAAACAAGACGTCAATATATTTTACGTAGTGACAACAACCGGTTTACCGGACGTCCGTAAGTTATGCATGACCGTGTCATTACGTAGTCATTACCGTTCATTATTTTAAAATATTATATAATTTGAAGGTACGATTCTATTATTGTGTAGTTTTAATGTAAAAACGAACAGACCCATGTAAATACATATTAAAAAATTAAGAATAAATAGTTCTAAAAATTGTGAAAATAAAAAAAATTGAAGGGAGATCCCACCTTAAGAAATATTTCACCAATTGTTTGTATTGGTTGTAATGAACACACTGTGGTTTATGAAGGTAAAGGTGTTATTTACAGGGTGGAAAGTAGATGACTTTCAGAGGGTCTAAAATGCTGATAAGCATACTTTTCAACTCAGTATGGAAGGAAATTGTAAACCAACTGACCTCTCGTTTTACTTAGCCTCTAGAGGTTCAACTCAAACCTGAGAGGTTCAAACTCGAACCTCAGAGGTTCAAAAACCATCCTTTCAACTGCTGACCTAAACAACAATGAAGAATGATTCTGCTGGTATCCACATCTCAGATCAACTGGAGTTAATTATACCTCATTGCACAATCTCAAACCTCTAAGAATTTAAACCAGCTTTTTGATTTATAATCTTAAAAAAAATAAAAATACTACGTTCTAAACTGTCAATAAATTTATAATACATTTAACAAGTTATAAAATTTATCAGGTTATTGAGTAACAGTTAAATTAAGTAGAGAATTATTTAAACATGTTTTGTTTACATTAACACGTTAATAAGTCCGTCCTACATTAAATATTTAATAACAAAGTACCGAACCCAAGTTTATACTGACGACTAAATGTATTGTATCACGAAATCCGTTATTACAGTTAAATACTGATAGAATACATTGTAATGTATCGATTATATAAAATTTTAAATCTTCAAAGTTAAAGTTGAAGGTAAAATAATATTGAAAGTTACTTCTTCCAAGGTGATTGTAATCATTTTAATACCCTGTAGAGTATGTTTATTAACTTTAAATACAATACATAATGTTTAGGGATATGTATTTGAATATTTCAAATATGTATTTATAATTTTATGTTAGGCAAGACGCAACAAGACACGATATAACGTTCAATGCGTAAAGGATGTAGTACGTAGTAACAAAAAAATCCTTGAAGATGATGTGTATTTTACGTACGTATATTTTAGATACCTGTGAGTATAGGCTATCGTATTTCCATATATCGAAATTTTAATAATAACTTTTCATTCGTTAGAAGGTCTTGATATTGTAACATATCGATATATTGTAATATATCGATATATTATAATATTTGTTTAATAAAATGAAATTCTGTAGAAACAATGTTAAAGTGAAAGAGGTCAATAATAATGTTAACTTTAAACTCTGGATGGAAAGTTCATCAAATATATAAATATTATAATACAGAAATTCCTGTCGAAGTATCTTCAACGAATATTCATTGCACCTTGGTACGTGCCTAATAAAGTACTTCATGACATATAGGCACAACTAAGATATAAGAAATTAGAACTCGAAATATGAAATACTTAAAGGAACGTACGGTAATTATTTGGCTTCCAATCTTCTTGACGATAGTGTAAAAAGATTAGATACTTAACCCTACGGAGAAAAATATACATGTTGTCAAATGTTAAATTTTGTTTTATAGGGACTTCAATAATGTATTTCTAGTGCCCAGAACAGTAAGATTTTTTTTATGTTAAGCCCAGGTAAGTATACTTACCAAAGAACGTTTATCGAAATGGGAATAACAATAATGTTTACTAGTAAGAATGCTTATTAAAACAACTTGTAGTCCTACATAACAGAAAAATGTGTAAAATAACTTATCTTGATTTTATATTAGCATGAATGTTTGCTTTCCCGTAAAAAATTTAAATTTTCTAAGCACTGTACAAATATAACACCAAAACAACACGGTTGCGTAGGCTGGTATGAATCCTTACCACATTCGTGTAACTCTGCGCACTAATTTCAAAATGTATATAGTCTCTTTACCAAGAACATCTATAAAACATAAAATGCCAATAGGGTTTAACTGCATAGCTTATTTTTAAAAAAATCGACCTTACTGCCAGTGGTAAGTATACTTACCAAAGACCTTGTTGTTGTTTAGGTCATCAGGCGAAAGGCTGGTTTGAACCTTCAGAGGTTTTACTAAGTAAAACGAGAAGTGAGGTGGTTTACCATTGCCACAACTCACTGAGTGGAAAATTACGCTTATCAGCATGCCGGACCCTCTGAAAAGCACATATTTTCCACTCTGCAAATGACACCTTCACTTTATTCACCACAGAGTCTGGCTGTATAATGATATTCATTACTTCCAGAGGAGATAATTTTGATTAGTGCCTTTTACACCTCTACCTCTTCTGTTCTTAAATGATTCAGTTTAATGGCTGACCATGTGATATGAAACAGAACTATTTATTTTAGCCCTGCATTGAACAGATTGAGTGTAAATAATTTGACACTCCACCTGTCTGTTATGGGCAGTACAAAAAACCTATAAAGGGTTAAAAGGGCTAGAATAATAAATTTCTCTTAATAGTTCTACTGATGCCCATGACGGACAGGTGGAGTGTCAAATTATTTACACTCAATCTGTTCGTTGCAGGGCTAAAATAAATAGTTCTGTTTCTTATCACATGGTCAGCCAATTAAATGACTGAATCATTTAAGAACAGAAGAGGTAGAGGTGCAAAAGACACTAATCAGAGTTATCTCCTCTGAAAGTAATGAATTTCATTATACAGCCAGACCCTGTGGTGAATGAAGTGAAGGTGTCGTTTGCAGAGTGGAAAATATGTGTTTTTCAGAGGGCCCGGCATGCTGATAAGCGTACTTTTCCACTCAGTGAGGAAGGCAACGGTAAACCACCTCACTCCTCGTTTTACTTAGTAAAACCTCTACAGGTTCAAACCAGCCTTTTGGCTGATGACCTAAACAACAACACAACAGTTCTACTGAATTACTGAAATATTTATCACCGTTTCAAAATTTATAAAACCAAATATATTACAAATTATTCAATTTCAATCCACTGTTAGAATAAACATATTTTTGAACCGAATAGCGAGCTAAGTTTAAACTTAACCCTACACTGTATGTAGTAGCCATTTGGCTCTTGTATGTTTCAAATTCGGTATACCACTTTAAGACCCCACACGAAAATCTTCATCAAAATCGGTCAACCGGAAATATTAACTAGTTCATTTAGGCGATTTTTCACTTTTTGCGATTTTCTCAAAAACGGCTTCTACAAATTTTATTAAATAACACCTCATTTATTAAACTTTGTATGCTCTACAAGAGAGGGTCAGCGCCATATCTACAGAGATGAATGTTTGCTTTCCCGTAAAAAAGTTTTTTACCATGAGTGCATTTAATGCATTGTAGAGCAAAAGTGTATTATAATCAAAGTTGAAAATATTAAAAAACTTACAACTTTTATTTCAAATATTTTTATGTGACGTTTATTTTATCGTCGATTAGTGATTTTTCAGTATTTTCTCATCAAAATCTATAAAAAATAGGTTTTTTAATATTATTGTAGCCTCAGTATGCATTTTACATCAAAAATACATAATATTATAGTTATACAAATTTAAAAATCTACAATTTTTATTACAAGTATTTTTTGTAACCGAGCCCAGTTTATAGTGTCAATTAATCATTTTACGTATTTTTAAGTTGAACAAAGATTGATTTTCGTTTACTTTAATTCACTCATTATTAAAATTGAACCCACTGGGTTGGTCTAGAGATAAAGTCGTCGCCGTGATTCAGATGTTTAACAGCTGATTTCCGGAGACGAAGGTTCCCGGTTCAAATCCTAGTTAAGGTAATTACTTATAAACGGGTTTGAATACTAGGCAGTGGTTACCGGTGTACTTTGATGGTTGGGGTTCAATTAACCATAATCTCTCAGGAATGCTCGGCCTGGGTCTGTACAAGACTTCACCTCATTTACACGTCATACACATCATCCTCATCTCATTGGGTCATGGGGGTTGCTTCTTGTTCTGAATTGAACAGATTGCAACGTACACACATTAGGAATGATAATATAAATATTTATATATATATATTATTAAAATTAGGTTGTTTTTTATTTTACATTGTTTACTAAGATTAAAATTAAGTTATATGTTTTATTATTTACATTGTCAAAGAAAATCGTGTTACTATTTTACAACAGATTTCTCATACCTGTAGCAACCTTTGTAGTATAATAAATACATAAGTATTATTACGGATTAAATTATGTAAGATAATTTATAACAAAAAATTAATGATAAATAATTATTTTTAATATTTATATAGAATATAAATTAAGTTTTGTTGTAGTGGCAGACCTTGTTGTAACCACAATAAGTCCGTTGATTAACCAAGGTGTATTAACATGATACAGTTTATTCTAAAACGCCCTCAATATGACAACTCATGTCACACATTATTAAATTGACTGCATTTTAGTTTTGTTACTTCACTTTAGTTCACTGTTTACAACTCAGTTGGATATTACAACAGACATACCGATCAGTTTATCATATCGATTACACAGAAATAGATCGAGTTGTTGATTATTTTATTTATAATGTCTACTGTTTGTTATTTTATCAAGGATATATCAGTAGTTATTATTATATTATAATGTTGTTTAGTTAAATTAAACTAATGGTTATTAAATTTTATTAAATAATTTTAAACGTATTGTAACATCTATACTCAGTTCATCGTAAGGAAGATGTCTCGAGTAAACAAACAGCAGTTACCGAATCAGCTGATTAAGCGGTGACTCAGAAAAAATGCAACACTTTTAACGAAAACATCACATTGATAACTAATCCCTAATGTGTGTACGTTGCAATCTGTTCAATTCAGAACCATAAGCAACCCTATAACCCAATGAGATGAGTAAGATGTGTATGACGTGTAAATGAGGTGTAGTCTTGTACAGACTCAGGTCGACCATTTCTGAGAGAGTATAGTTAATTGAACCCCAACCATCAAAGTACACCAGTGACCACTGTCTAGCATTCAAATCCGTATAAAAGTAACTACTACCTTTACTAGGATTTGAACCAAGAACCTAAATCTCAAAAAACCTGGTGTGAAACACTCACACAACTTTCTCTTGCCAGTGCAAATAATTAACAATAAACCTAACATTAGTAATAAAACATAAGAAATAAACAAAAAACTAACCTCAACAAACATAACCTAATTTTAATCATGAGTGAAAGACGCAAAATGAAAATCAACCTCAGTTTGGCTTAGAAATACGGAAAATCACTCTTTCTCTCTAAACTAGGCTCTGTAGAGAAAAATGCTCTAAATAAAAGTTGTAGATCTTTTAATTTTCTATAAGTTTAATTATATACACTTTTGTCGTAAAATGCATACTAAGGCCGAAATGTTAAAAAAATCGATTTTTCTCACGTTTTCGTGAGAAAAAAACAGAAAATCGCAAATTACCGCTAAACTAAGCGTTATAAAAAAAAAATGTTTGAAATAAAAGTTGTAGGTTTTTAAATTCTCTACAACTTTTATTATATAAGTTTTTGCGCTAAAATTTATATTAAAGCCGTAATCTTAAAAAAACAACGTTTTTACGTGAAAACAGCCTCACCGAGAATTTCAGCAAACATGGCGCCTACCCTATCTTGTAGAGAATAAAAAATTGAGTAAAATAGGCGATTTTAAAAAAAATCGTAGGACCAGTTTTTGAGAAAATCGCAAAAAACTGAAAAATTATACGAATAAACTACTACTTCCGGTTGACCGATTTTGATGAAAATGTTCGTGTCGCGTCCGGTAGTGGTATGTAACTTAAGTTTCAAGTTTCAAGTTCGTACGAATTCCGTTCTTGAGATATTCTGTTCACACACAGACACACACACAGACCAATCGCTAAAAACATGTTTTTTGGGTTCAGGGGGTCTGAAAACGTATAGATCCGGTGAAAACTCGATTTCGAAAAATCGACATGAAAACAATACTTTCCTTCCTATATATTCATATAGGCAAGAGAAAGTAAAAATGTTTACTTTTAAAGTTCTCTTGTTTCGTCATACAGATCAGAGGTATAAGTATAATTAATAACCACATTTATTTATGAAAAAGAATAAAAATAAAGTAAAGGTCTAACGTTTTTACACATTTATTGATCAATACTTAAAACATCAGTCACGATACATGATGTAGGCCTAACAGTTTCAATTATAAAAAATATACTTTATACTTTAGAAAGTATTTTGTTGTTACTTTTTAATCAGGGTGTACACATATATAAATAATGCGCATGCTCAGTGACGTCATTATTTGTTTACTTAAGATATCTTTCTTACGATGAACCGAGTATTAGTCTATGTTAGTCCGGGATCTGAGTGTGATATATATAATAAACAGAATTACTTCCCTTTCAGTACCAACGTCCGGCAAACAGGACGTCGATATATGTTACGTAGTGACAGCAACCGGTTTACCGGACGTCCGTAAGTTATGCATAACGTACCAACGTCCGGATTACCCTACGTTTACAAAAAAAAGCTTAACAAAACTTAATGGAATAATGTATTTTGAGACCACCTTTGTGTCGTAGTGACTAGCGCCCTAGCCTACAAAGCGGAAGGTCCTGGATTCGATTCTCAGCTAGGGTCTGGAAATTTTAACACGTTAAAACCACCGTTAAGGTACCAAAGTCGCTAATCATCAAGCTGTCGGTGCGACTTTAAATAAACTAAAAAAAACTTTTTTGAATATTTTTAATGTAAGAACGATATCATTTTTTTTGTGAATACAATAAAAATAAATTTTTAACAGGAAATTTTACATAAACAGAGGTGTAAACGACACTAACCAGAGTTATCTCCTCTGAGAGTAATGAAATTTATTATACAGCCAGACGCTTTGGTGAATGATGTGAAGGTGTCATTTGCAGAGCAGAAAAGAGATGTTTTTCAGAGGTACTGGGATGCTGATAAGTATACTTTTACACTCATTGAGGAAGGCGTTTGTAAACGACCTCAACCCTCGTTTTACTTAGTAAAACCTCTAGAGGTTTAAACCAGCCTTTTGGCTGATGACTGAAACAACCAACAATAAACAATCTTTTCCATCAAAAGTTTCTAAAATAATGTTACAGTATAATTCACAGACAGAAGATACAATAAAATAAATTTTGTAAATAAGCTTTCTCTAAAGATTTGTGATATTTATCAATATTTATCTCCAAATGCTAACTTAAAAATCACCTTGCGAATAAATTTTAATAAGTACCTAGTACTTAGGGTTTATTACATTGTTTATTTAATAAACTTCCGCAATTATTAGACAGGTAATGAATGAACATAAAGTACTAGCAATAAAACAATTAATTTAGTACTAGTATAGTTATTTTATAATTTATCTACAGCATAAAAAAGTCTTACAGGTCTACAATATTAATAGATAAATAAATAATTCATGTATTTAATATGACATGTAATTGCATTTAATTATTTTGACATTAACAGAAAATATTTTAAGTTTACTTGAAGAAAGGTTCGAGGTTGCGTAGTAGCCGTTTATAATTAATAAATAGGGATAATAATTATGGAACTGATTTACATCAGTCGTAAAAATATAAGATATAACTTCAAGAAATATGTTGATTTAAAGTGTTGAAAATTAAGGATGGCTGATAAATTGTTACGTGAGGGTGATTCCGGATTAATTAAGATATCTTTAATGAAGTATTTCAAATGTAGTTTTTTCTCATTTTATCGGCCCTCAATTTAATGGTTCTTTTCTATTAGAAAATGGCAAAATATTACATAAAATATAAGTTCAACTCATTAACAATGACGTAGTTGTTCATTGATAACCAATTTCAATCTTTATTTAGTAATATGTAATAATCAATGTCCTATTATAAGTCCTAATGAAGCACATAGGATCACTGTACGTATACGAATGGGGGCATGACCCAGACCACACAGAGCGTGCCCATAAAACTGCGGTTTAAGTACCCTTTACTCGCCTGCTTTCAAGGTAATGGGCGCTGGCCGTAGCACCTCCGTGTGCTATTCGTAGTACACGGTTGTGCGCAGAACATCCATGTGTAGTAGAGCCACGTGCAAAGCATTAGCTGCGTAACGAGCTCGACGGTGACTCGTCCAACGTTTACACGAGTACTGAGGGGAGTGGGGCGCCCTGCGGATGTGACCGCACCCACTCATTTGGGTTGGCCTCTCAGGGGTTGTGAGTTACTAGGTAGCGCTTCAAAGCCACTAAGCTGCTTAAATTCCTTCGGAATGGGCGTGCTCGGCCAAGGAGTGAATAGATAAATACGTATGTACATATACGAATTCACAAAATTTGCTTACTCTTTTTTCAAAGGTTTGGATTTCACGTCGCTTCGATTTAGGGTCGCTGACCGACCAGACTTTAGGAATATAAATCGATGACCTACTGTAATATATAAATTGTATTTTCATCGAACTGATTTGCTTTATAAGTACAGATTTATTACAGTTAAATTTATGGAACTTGGCCTGCTAGTTCCAGAGATAGTGACAAATAGTTCTCTTTCTTACTGATAAAAATGTAAAAGTGTTGGCTGTTGACCTAGTTTTATTTTAGTTTATTTAAAATCTTGATAATTTGAAGTTACTTTGGGTTAATGTCGGTTTGAATGTGTAATAATTTTTGAGAATTTAACCGTGTATGGAATCCGGGAACTTCACTTTGTAGAATTGCACGCTAACCACTGAGCAAAGTAGGTGGCCTCACCTAGTTTTTATGTGCTGTAGCAGAGTATTAAAACATGTAAAAAATTTAGACTCTACAATCTGAATTAAGAATCAATGCGGGTGTCTCTATGAGCCGGTAGTGAGAAATATTGCCAAACGCGTGTCTTGTAGTCTTTTCTAAACTCAATTTAACTATCGCATCAATTTTATACTTCTTTTAAATTGCCATTTTTTAAAAGACCAATTACTAGCAAAATTACGGAGGTAAACAATAAATTAAGTATAAAAAATAATTAGTGTAATAATTTAAAACTATTTTTTTTCTTTTGAGACCTTATAGGATCACTCTAGTTTAAGTTTAGGTGTGTTCCAGTGTTGGGTTTCTTTGAAAAACGCGCTCTCCTAAGTGTGGCTTCCTTTCGTTTGGCCCATATTTCCTTAAAACGTTCCGATCTCTGTTTCCAGTCTTCGTCGGTAAACACCCTGCTGTACACTCTTCTGGTTTTTGGATCAAATGTTACCATATTAGTCTTGACTAGTTGGTTATACTTAGCTGATTTTGTTAGCAGGTCTTGTTTAATGATTCCAAGTTCCTCCACATCCCGCTGTGCATTCTTCAGCCAACTAGGTCTGGACACCTTATTCCAAAAATGGTTGATCAGCCGGTTCACGTAGCTGATCTGAAGGTCAGTGTAGCCAGTCTGTTTGTATAAAGCTTGAAGTCTTTTATGGAGTTTATTATTTTGGTGTCTAGTATGAATCCTGTCCCGAATTGTGGCACAGTTCTCATGGCGCTTTTTCCTGGGATTCATTGGTAAATTCTGAAACCTTGGGATTCACCCAGGATAACGTATCCAGTATCGTTATCTTTTGCTGGGTGATGTTGTCCAGTTAATTTTTTAGTTTACCCGTTTTTACAAGTGAGTTTACATTGAATGTCGTAAAGTTTGTGTTCCGCCCGGTGTTTTCCGACGCTCCGATTCGTCTGGGTTTAAAACTATTTATAATCACAAAATTATTATTAGTATATGAAGACGCAGTAACAGAGTAGCTCAGTTATGATGAGGCGTTTCTAAGAACTAGTAACGCTAGTCTGTTACCTAAGCAACCAATGTGGGTGTTGCCAACGTTGATTGGTCAAACACTGACTGAGTCCCGCCCACTCAGCTTACGCATTCAAAACACGGTGTTTTTATATTTATAACACTACCACTGCAGTGGTGGCTTCTAGTAATAACTTTTAAACGGTAAACAGATTCAAAATTGTATCAACAGGTTAATGAGTTTAACATATTGAAATTTTGAGATCGAACCCAGGTGACAAACCTGGGAGCTTCCACTTTGTAGTTTAGTATAAACTAAAAATTACACCAGACCACGAGACGGCCAGACCGACATATCACCTAAATTTATATTTATGTTAATATACATAAACTAGTAAAATAAATTCACGATATAGTAAAATCAATTCAAAAATAATTGTTACATAAAATGTAATAATATTATATTGTATGTAAATTTATGCAATTTAAATACAACAATATACACCTAGTAATAAACTAGTACATAAATTCTTATGGAATAATTTTTAAATTTTTAATGACTTATTGTTATTTATGTCCACAACCTTTAAAATGTTCTCTCTTTTAATTTATAATAATGATTTACATACTTTTACCCTTCTCAGGTCTCTCTCTCTCGGAAGATAGGTATCGCATGATTATGAGACAGAGATTTTTAATGATTTTTTTTATTAAAATTGGTCGAAAATATCAACCATAAATTAGTATCTTGAAACTAATTACAGAGACCTCTCTTTAATCCGGTATTTTATAGTCCGACACAGACACAACGCTATTATCGGCCCTATCTGGAAGTTCGGCCTTCAACTATGGGGGACTGCTAGTAACAGTAATATAAGTGTTATTCAAAGGTTTTAAAATAAAGTATTAAGAAATTTGGTAAATTCTCTTTGGTATGCTAGAAACACTGAAGTGTATAAGTACTTGAACATTTCATTTGCTAAAGAAGAAATAAGAAGGCTCAGGAAACACATATAAATCATTTGGCTCTAAATTTACTAGATAATAGTCACACCACCAGACGTTTGCTGATTGAGTATAGTAATTATTCAATAAAAAGAATTTTAATTTAAAACATTGTGCAATAAATTTAGTGTTTTTCGTAACGGGTTGTGAATGCTGTAAACGTTTGTGGTTTGATCGGGTATTTACAATAACCGGGTGAGAATGGGCGTAGAATTGTAAATAACGTACAGTATACGCGTACTGTACTCGATTGACCACTCGCGTTCTTATATTACCTAATTTATCCCGATTATCTTTAGCAAAATTACTCAGATTCGGTAATCTGGAAAAATCTGTAACCCGGCATCACCTGAATTCCGAAAGTGCCGTACTACAAAGAGGTTGTTGTATAGTTACTTAAGTCACGAGTTTGCCCTTGTTTGCAACGAGATGTAAAGAGGGAAAAGCATCAGTGCACATGCACGACTGCTTTAATTTCAGTACAACAAACACAACAACTTATACTACACCCAGAGTATATACAGTATACCTTTTGTAGGTTAACTGTACGAATATAACTGTTTGTTACCGTAAACAGAAATGTTAATTTCTTTAAAACATGGGCAGACTATTCACAGTGCTGAATATAACTGTTTGTTACCGTAAACAGAAATGTTAATTTCTTTAAAACATGGGCAGACTATTCACAGTGCTGAACGAAATCTAAAATGCAGTGTAATAAAATGCTGTGAAGTTGAAGCTAAACAAAAATGCCTTTCCTTGCCTCTTAACAAAATCCACGAGCGAGTGGCTAACTACTGTGATGTTTCTCTTTCCACTATTCGATTAATAAATAAGGAAATTAAAGATGTGAAGAAGCTATTCTTCAACAGTTTTGTTGACACCTGGTAAAAAATAAAACGGTTTGGTAGATACTAGTGAGACTGATAGTGAAGACGCCGGTGACATCGATAGTAAAGAAGGCGATTCATTCGTAGAAAATGTTGTTCCAATGAAATAAGGTAGCTGGAATTACAGTAAACCAAACATTTCTAGTCATGGAATTAAGCTATAGACAATATTACAGGTCACATTTATTTCTTATAGAGTTTATGAAGAAAACATTTTCTTGGAATAAACCACAGTTCACAAAATGTATGTAGAAACTGCACGGTAGTGAAATGTACGAGTAGTGTCTCACAGTCGACGTTGGCAGCACTGGCAAATTTTCGATTCCGTTCCTCACAGCCCATTCATACGCAAAAGGCAATCTCGTGCCTTAAGTATCTATACTTAAAAAGTACGCTCTATCTATCAACGTTCTAAAACTTGATTTATTACTTATCGCATTGCTCTGCTTTAACACACCATTATAATTTCATCACAGCAAAAGTTCTAGGGATAATAATATCACTTACGATTCTTTGTACAAATTTATTCGCACGGGTCAGTTAGTAATAATAACAACAACAACAAATAGATAAAAAATAAGAGTAAGAGAAAACAAGAATGGAGTCGTAAGTTATGAGAAATAGAGAAATATTTCTCAAGCATTTCATTCATCCATTCAATGTACTCGGTTAGATTATTTTTCAAATGTTATAAAACGGTATTATTAGTACTACTATGGGTACAATAGTTCAGGTGAACAATTGTACTAAGAAATGTTGTTTCCAGGAAATGCACAAATCATTATTATATTTATTAGTTTAGTATTGTACAATAAATAATATTTTAAAAGTGAAATTTCCATAATGCAATCAACAGTTTAAGTGTAAAGTATAAAATTTATAATGAACGTTTCATAAACAAAGAAAAACCATCGGAATTTTTAATTTAGTATATCAGAATATTATGCCAATAACTGACAGGTGAAGTGTTAAATTATTTGCACTTAATCTGTTAGTTCCAGGGCTACGAAAATTAGTTCTGTTTCTTATCACATTTTCAGTCAATTATATGACTGAATCATTTAAGAACAGAAAAGGTAGAGGTGTAATTAAAACTAGTCAGAGTTATCTCCTCTGAAAGTAATAAATTTCATTACTATATAGCCATTAAACTATATAGCCAGTAAAATTTTTCAAATTTGTCGTACATCATCTTACGATGAACAGCAAACTTGAATAACATGACAAGCCTCTCGTGCAGGGAACCTTGTTCATAACAGGCAGGTGGAGTGTGTTAAATTATTTGCACTCAAACTGTTTATTCCAGGGCTAGAAAATAGTTCTGTTTCTTATCAAATGGTCAGCCAATAAAATGAATGAATCATTTAAGAACAGATGACGTAGAGGTGTAAAAGACACTAGTTAAGAGTTATCTCCTCTAAAGATAATACATTTTATTTTACAGCCAGATCTTGTCGTGAAGGTGTCATTTGAAGGGTAGAAAATATGTGCTTTTTAGAGGACCTGGCATGCTGATAAGCATTCTTTTTAACTCAGGAAGGAATTATTGCTATCAGCCTTTCGGCTGATGACCTTAACAACATAAGAATATTAAGCACCATATTATAGCGGCTGTTCTACACCAGTAGGTCATTTACCGCAACCCAAAACGCTATTAATTACTTCTATTGAACACATTTTTACCTCTTAGACATCTCCTCTGCATCATCCTCTTAACATCATCCCTCCACTCATTCTGGGACGTCCTTACTTTCTTCGTCTAGCTGAAACCCATAGCCAAATCTTCTTTGGAATCTCCATTCTTCAAATAACCATACTCTGTCAGGGATATTCGGTCTGAGTCTGTACAAAACTTCTTCTCCTTCACACGTCTTACACAACAAACACATCATCCTCATCTCATTCATTCATGGGGTTACTTATCATTCTTAAATTGAACGGATTGCATCGAACACAAATTAGAGATTAAAAAATATTTAAACAAATTAAAATAGCTAAGAAAGTTAACAGTAAACGCTTTTTTAAAAAACTAAAATAGAAATTAAAAAGTAACTTTTGAAATAGTTTTCTAAATTTACAAACACCATCATAAAAACATGTTTTTTATTTATTTATTTATTTTATTTCTTTGTTAATGAATGACAAAATCAATTTTATCAATTAACATCTAAGAGTAAATTAAACGTATTAAGTAAGTTTAAACTTTCTACAGCTTATATCAAGAAAGAATGAATGAAGAAATGTGGAACAAGGGCAAATTGTGCATTAACAGTTTAACTAGATTAATTTCTGATAATGAAAAATCAATAAAGTAGAGAAAAAAATTATTTATTGTTTTAGAAGTTACGTTAAACAGCAGGCTAATCTGAATGAATTAATCAATAAGTTAATAGTTGAAAGCAACTGGTACGAGAGTATGAAAAATGTAATCCAAGTGGTTCATTTTGACCCAGTTCTTAAAAAAACTGTCTTAATGATGTATTAAAAATTAGGTAATATCAAATAAATTTCTAGGTGTAACTTAAATAATTTACTGTTATTAAGCCGCCTCTGAAGCGCAGTTATAAAAATCTGGTGTGAAACACTCACACAACTTTCTCGTGCCAATGCAAATGATTAACAATATAACCTAATTTTAGCAATAAGACATTAGAAATAAACAAAAAACTAACCTCAAAAACAATGAAAATCGAATTGTTTGGCTTAAAAATACGGAAAATCACTCTTTCACGCTAAACTAGGCTCTATAGCGAAAAATGCTTTAAATTAAAGTTGTAGATTTTTTTATTTTCTATAAAATTTATTATATACACTTTTGTCGTAAAATGCATTCTAAGGCCGAAATCTTAAAAAAATCGATTTTTCACACGTTTTCGTGAGAAAAACTCAAAAAATCGCTAATTACTGCTAAACGCGTTATACAAAAAAATGTTTAAAATAAAAGTTGTAGGATTTTTAATTCTCTACAACTTTTATTATATACATTTTTGCGCTAAATTGCATATTAAAGCCGTAATCTTAAAAAAACAACGTTTTTACGTAAAAACACCCTCACCAAGAATTTCAGCAAACATGGCGCCTACCCTATCTTGTAGAGAATAAAAAAATTGAGTAAACCAGGCGATTTTAAAAAAAATCGTAGCACCAGTTTTTGAGAAAATCGCAAAAAAGTGAAAAATTATACGAATAAACTACTACTTCCGGTTGACCGATTTTGATGAAAATGTTCGTGTCGGGTCCGGTAGTGGTATGTAACTAAAGTTTCAAGTTTCAAGTCCGTACGATGTTCCGTTCTTGAGATATTTTGTATACACACACACACGCGCGCGCGCGCGCGCGCACGCGCGCGCACACAGACCAATCGCTAAAAACATGTTTTTTGGGTTCAGGGGGTCTGAAAACGTATAGATCCGGTAAAAACTCGATTTCGAAAAATCGACATGAAAACAATACTTTCCTTCCTATATATTCATATAGGCAAGAGAAAGTAAAAAATATTAGATTCAAAAGTTAAAGGTCTTTGGTTCGATATTTCGAGTAAGGTAGCTATTTTTATGCACAAACTGCACTGATAATAATCTTTAAACCATTGTTATCAATCCAGTAAAACCCTAATTATCCGGTTATCCGAAATATCGATTAGCCGAAATCGGTTTTTTTTACTTTTCTGCAAATTTTGTAGGTAGAAAACGAACTACTACTGTACTCAATGTGGTAGGCAACGCTACGTGTACTACAAGTCATCATCTTTTAATAAATTTAAAGACATTGGCAAGTAAACGCATATCAGTTGTTCCCAATCAAAGGATCAGTAAAGATTTCATAACGGCTGTTGTCTGTGCGAATTGATCTGGTTCACTTAAAATTCATAAAATACAAATAGTCAAGCATTTTAAGTGTTCGAAACAGCTTTAATTTGGTATAAAATGCAGCCTGAAGAAAATTTTTCTACTCTCCTAATTGCCAAACGAGTCAAGAGCTCTAGCCGTATTAAAGCGAAAGAACAATGTTAATCAACGAAAAATAAGTGATTTTTTTTTAAAAACTATGAACTGCAATAGGTGAATGATTTTTGTTTTTTTGAGTCCGAGTCGTGAAAGAAGTGAGCTTGCACTCGGGATGACGACGTCGTAACTAGGCTACCTTGTCGTTCGGAGAATTGGATGAAAGGAACTTTTTTGGAATTTTTCTTTATTTGGAATTACAGATGATTAAAATTGGGGGAAAGATGGCCTCGGAATCGGGATAACAGCCAAAACATTGCCTTTCTTAAAACAACTTATAATATTTTACTTTTATTTATTACAATGCTATATAAATTCACAATTTTCAATGTTTTTTGGGTTCAGGGTGTCTATAAACGTGTAATCTGGTGAAAAATCGACTTCGAAAAATCAACATGAAAACAATACTTTCCTTCCTATTATGTGGGCAAGAGAAAGTAAAAATGATAACGTTTTTACACGGGCCTACAGAAGTTAGAAATTTTTTTTAAATTCTATAGCGGCCTTCGGGCCAGCCCAGTCAGTCAGCTGGTAGAAAGTCGCTATTATTTGTTAAGTAACACCGGTTGGGCAAGCGAATTTGTATGGTAACCAGTCACCATGCCAGCCATCCATGAACAAACTCTACTGGGGGTCCCTGTTCAAACTCATGTCTAATCCACGTCAAAAAAAAATGCAGCAAAAAGCAGCGATCAAATTGGGTAGTTGTCAACAATGTACAGTTCCCGATAAAAAATAAAAGCTTAAAAAAAATTTATAGCTCAACCTTTTTAAAACCAATAACTAATATTAGGATTTAGAATGTTTGTCATATTATCTAAATTTTTACAGACATTATGGTAGATTTAAACTGTAGAACTGTAGGCCTGAACTGTAGAAGTCAACAAGGTATGTAAATAACCACTGATGTGGGTGCTTAACAGTATTATTGATTTAAACAACAATAACTAAAACAGGATTCGAACACAAATCCTTGACAAATTTTGTTCAATATAAATCTAACTAAACCACCACATCATTTAAAATAAAATTACTATAATGTGTATATATCATAAATACACTTATAAAATATAGCATTTTAAATACATGATTACACCATAATTATGTTTTGAATACATAACGTTCTGTATAACAATAGACACAATAATTATAGGTATAAAAAATATATAGCACAATATTTTATTAAACGTGAAAAAATTTGGGTACATTATTTTATGAACTGACTATAAATAAAATGTGTTAAGGTCTTTTTTAAATTTAAATAACCCTTAAATTTAACTTAACCCCTTAATTATCTAAGCAATATATGATACTAATACATTATATAAAAATATATTTTGAGTAGGCTATTATTTTTTGTTTTCAAAACTTTATTACGGACAAAAATGTAGTTGTACTTGCTTAGTAAATATATAATTATTATTACATACGAACCAACGTATGTGAAAAGTTAGGCATGGCCCAATTTTTATAATATTTTAGATTACGTCTACATAAATTTAGATTGTATATTGTAAAAATAAAACACACGTAATTTGTCATTTATATAGCTTATTAGGTAATATTTAGGTATATTTTTGTTTCATTTATTTATAAAATTATTTATTTATTTATTTAATAAAGTTTTACATGTGAGAGCAACAGGTAAGACCCAATACTGCTCTCTTAAAACATACATAACAATACAATCGTAATTTAATTATAATTGAGTTAATATGTTTAGCCTATATTATGAGCACAGAGGTTTACAAAAACATTAATATTTTTAATTTTTTTCTTGCTACAGTAAGATAAAAAAATCTGGTGTGAAACATTCACACATTTTTCTTTCAATTTTAAAATAAAATAATCAAAATAAAAATTTCTAGATTTATCAAAACAACATGATTTTTTAACATTGGAAAACACATATTTCAAAAAATTCGAGTTTTAATGCTCGAATTTTTTGAAATATGTGTTTTCCATATTGTTAAAAAAAGTGATATTTTTTAATTTCTCTGTATCAAATATCTCTCATGTCATTAAAGGATCTATTTAAAATACATTATCAATCATCTACAAAAAAAACTGACCAATAAAATTTTTTCTCACCCTGTAGGAAACACAGCCAATAATTTTTAGAATAAGCATGTGTATAAATAACACCTACGTATCCCATAGAATATACATTAAAACATACGCCTTTAAAATAGAACATAAATATATGTATCGAAACATTAAAAATATGTATCAAGGTTTAAAACCTTATGATATAACGTCCTAGCATATATGTATATCATAATGTCCTAGATTGTTTCGATACATAAATATATTATCGATATATATTGAAATATAATCTATAGCAATTAATCGATAGGTATAATAGTGTATTATATCATAATATATAATATGTAGCGTGATCTAATAAATAATGTAAATAGATAAATGAAAATACGATATACGTTGACTTTATGTAATGCGGTCAAGTTAGAAAATGATTTAATTTTGTGATCTGTATTGTTCAATGTGCCCGTATGTAAATGGAATGGTGTAGACTTTAGTATACTTGAAGTTAGTAATAATTGACCGCCAGTTAATTTTATTTTTGATCAGATAATATTTGTTTAACTCATACAACATGTGTTGGATATATTGATTAAAGGAGTAAACAATTTGATTCAGAATGTTTAAGTTATAAACCTATAAACGTAAAGATGCGGGTGTTTTTCAGACTTGTAAATGAGGAAAAAGGTTTAATGTTGTTTAATACAGTATTACCTCATTTATCCGGACCAATTTGGTTTGGAAACATTTCTTTTATTCATAAAATCCCAGTCCGTTTTGAATTCCGGAATGTTTTCTTGACTTCTTCCAAACTTTAACTGCAGAAAATATAAAAGTTTCGCTCTTCCGAGTGGTGCGGCTGATGAATCGTAATGAGAAAAGATTAGGCTAACTAAAAGGTAATCCACTCACGATTTCACCCTGAATCACCCTCATACCCACTAAAAATTCTCACTCTTGGATTAAAAATCGAAGTTTTAATCTAGGGAGAAATCCCTAGATTAATATTTTCAGACTTGTAAATGAGGAGAAAGGTTTAATGTTGTTTAGTACAGTATTACCTCATTTATCCGGACCAATTTGGTCTGGATAAATTTCGTTTATTCATAAAATCCCAGTCCGATTTGAATTCCGGAATGTTTTCTTGACTTCTCCCAAACTTTAACAATAAACTGCAGAAAATAGAAAAGTTTCGTTCTTCCACGAGGTGCGGCTGATGAATCATGATGGGAAAAGATTAGGCTAACTAAAAGGGAGTTCACTCACGATTTCGCACTGAATTACCTTCATACCCACTAAAATTTCTCTCTCTTGGACTAAAAATCGAAGTTGTAATCTAGGAAGAAATCCCAACAGGTTGATCACCTCAAAAAATCATACATGGAAGGTCTTTTAAGGAAAATCGACCTTCAGGTAAAGATAGCTTGAAAAGATTGCACTCGGATTGGGTGGGTATTCACGTGAAACAATCTATTGGAGCGTCCAAAAATAAATATCCTTAACGATAATAATACAGAATTTTAATTTAAAAAGGAAATAGGAGGAAAGAGGATTTATAAATATGTGTTGAAAATTTGTAGTATTTTTTTTCTAACCATTCCTGAGAAAACGGGTCAAATGTTAACATGGGAGAGATAGGGCGTTGAGACCCCCTTAAGGTGAGATTGTACTTTGTATTCCGCCAATGTTAAATGTTCAATTATCAGGTACATTTTTCATAGGATTGGTTAAAGATAAGAAAATTAAATTTTACACACTTATCGATGTTGGGTTTCTCTAGCTACTACAATTTTTTCAATTTAATCTGTAGGACCATAAAATTGAAAATAAAATAAGGAATAACATAAAATTTTTACAATTTTCTTTCTACGTGTTTTTGCGTATTACAGTAAAACCTCCTTAATCCGGCATTCTATAGTCCGGAATTGTCTATAATCCGGCATCAACGGCAATAGACAAAAATTATAGAATTGCCTTCACAATGAACATTGTAAAGTGAGCAACCCGACAGCTACCGCCGACACTCAAGTTCCACAAAGCGTCACGTTTGTAAAATTTGCTGAGTCAAATAAACAATACAGTATGACCGAAGTTATGAACTTGCATGTAATAAAAAAATGATTTTTTAAATAAAAAATACTAGTTGTAAGAAGCAAGTAGATATTAGATCTTTATTCCAGCCATCTACCAGTGCTGTTGCTAAAAACCACGAATAGTACAGTACTGTACTGTATTCAAATTTATTTCATCATGTACTGTACTTAAAAAATGCATTTTAATATTTCTCCTGTACTTATATATTGATTTATATTGTTTAAATAACCCATGTTTAAATAATAAATACATACAGTAAAAGTTTCTTGTGCAAATTGTGTTATTTTTTATACGACTCCTGTATTTTTATAAATAACCTCCATAGTCCGGAATTTCCTTTAATCCAGCAAGCTTCGAGTCCCAAACGTGCCGGATTAAAGAGGTTCTACTGTACTAATTTTAGGAGGAAGTCATAAAATGCCAGTGTATGTGCATCTGCAAGAATAATAACTTGTAAAAATTTTTACATGGTAGGTTTAATGGTTTCCGAGAAAAATGTAGCTTACCTAAATGTTAAAAATCTAAATTTCCGGGAACAGACAAAACAAAAAGACACAAATCAAAAACAAAATGTACACAAACATGTGAATTTCCCATCAACAGTTGGTTAGAAAGCTGAACCAACAGTTTTGAGAATATTAAAAACAGTATGCAGATATTTTAAAAAACTAAAATTCACTTTACATTTAAACGTTAAAAAGTTATAAAATTACGAAAATTATTCTTTCTTGGTAATATGATAATTTTGCTGGGTAAACCTGCTAAATACTTAATTTTTCCATTAAATAAATTTTGTACATAATTTAATGTGTATCTGGTAGATCTAGGCTTGAAGTACTGAAAAACATGAAACACCGAAAATCTAAATTTTCAGTCAAAACCATCGACAGTCTCACCTTAAAGGAGTAACATCGCAAACTAAAAGCTTCTAAATTGACTAAAGTGATCCATTGAGACCAAACAAGCAAAAAAATGAATAAATTTTTGAAATTAGTCAGCCAATTTCTGAAATTACCTACTAAAAACAAACAAACATGACTTCTTTATAAAATAAGTGTAATATATAAATACATAAGCCATTTTCAGGTATGTAAAGTATTTCTATTATATTTTTGATTTCTTCTTCCAAAACTGGACTCAGACACCCGTGGGTTCCTAATCACTTCTTTTCAAAAAAAGATTTTCTAAATGTTTTTTTTGTAATTGTTTCTTTCACGTAAATTTATTGCAAAATAACTAGTCTATAAGGGCCTAAACTAATCTGTTAATCTAAATTTATTATTATTATTTTTATTATAGTCATATTGATTGAAAGTAATAACCATTTCCGGTTGAAAGAAAAAGCTGTTAGAAATAATAAAAAATAAATCAAGGCTAGAAATAATACTTGTCTAATAATTATAGTGTTGTAGGCATTTATAATAACAGGTATATACTGTTAAAGTGTCATCAGAACAGTTTGCGACATTTCCTTTACAGAGAAATGGAAGTTGCGCCTATAATATTTTTCCAAAACATTAAACACATTCGATTGTATTACTGTTGTGTGTTTTTTCTTATTATATACATGGTAAAGTAGGTCGGGATTTTGTAATACAATTTACCTACTCTACAGGGCCATATTTATTTCGAAAACAAGTCGGGTTTCCTTGAGATTTAAAACTATAACGGATTAATTGAAATTGAAATTACAATTTTGTTTTTTTGTTGTTGTTTTATAGATTAATTGAAGTTTATTTCCTTTTTTTGACACTTTTGATTAAAATTTAGTATCTGTTATTATATTAATACAACAATTTCTAAATGTGAAGCTAAATTTCCAAAACTTGATTTACTTGAAGGAGCGTGCAGTCATCACCACAGTCCTACAGTTGGCCAAGAAGATCTCTTGGCCAGAGGCGCTTCAAACGTCTCCGCTGAGCATTCGGTATCGTCCTAGTGTACATGTTTTGTATGAGAGGATTGTTATGTAATTCAAATTTGTCATGCGTAGTCTTGTATAGTGTTTCGCGGCATCAATTACGTATGGGATTTGTAAGTCTTTGTGCAACATTGAGTTTGTGATGTACACGTAAAAGGGGGATTGCGTTATCGTTCGTAGAATCTTGTTCTGAATCGCTTGTTTATGTTTCGTGTGTGAAGGTTTAGCAGATCCCCAAAGTTGAACTCCATATGTCCAGATTGGTCCTAAGACTCTTGTAGATTGTTAATTTGTGTGACATGTTTAATTTAGAACGTCTATCGAGTAAGCGTTACAGTTGATAGAAGCGTATTTTAAAATCGTGGCGTGTTTGTGTATAAGAAAAACTGGTCCAATCATTTACTTCGTATGGCAGCACGCAGACTTCCTCTACGAGCATGTAAATATAAAGGTAAGGGAATTAAATATAAAGCGGAAAGGTAAGGGAAGGGTAAGGGGATCTTCTTCGGTCTTTCCAAGACCTAAGAAGATGCTGGAACTGGCCATTGAGCATAATCCTTGACAGATGATATTAAAATGAATGATGAATGATAAAATTAAAGCTGTAGAAACAAAATATATATTAAGGGAAGCACTATATCCCTATGTAACCCATGTAAAATTGACCTCTTCTTAGGTACACGTTTCTAAGGAACCGTTAAGAGTAAGGGCTTTAATTTTTTTTGTGCCTTTTCTATGACATATTTTTAAGCGGTGGTACTAGAATTATTAATATAGAGCTAGCGATACCATTTCGAGAATTTGTTTTGAAAAAATGCAAAAACATTTAAACTTTTTTTAGATTTTTTTTAAATTTTATTTCGAACTTAGTAATAATACTGCAATGATTCTAGTACTACCATATGTCACAATTATACTGGGAAACTGCTCAAAAAATTTCAACCTTAAAAGTCAAATAGTTTTTGAGAAAACTGTACCTTTATGGAAAATAATGAATTTGTGTGAAATAAGCTGTTAAGTTTTACTTACCCTAAAATCGGCCTGCACCATAAGATCCTCACTAAACTTTGTTTTTTCCTCAAATAATTACCTCTTTTTTCTCTTGTCTTGCTTCTTTTGACAGTGTTTCCATCGCCTTCTCAGCTTTCTGTGTTCTTTGAATATCGCAACTCTTAATTGTTTCCACAGATTAACTCAATTAAAAGAAATTCTGGTCAAAACAGTAGTCTACCTAACAAAAATCTGCATAGCTTCCGTAATTTCTATCGTACAGTTATAATTTTTATATGTAATTACACAGAAAAAGATACAGAAGGCAATGGCGCCAAAATTAGAAAAATCTATACCTCGATTTTCAAGGTATAGTGCTCCCCTGAAAATAATACAATAAGGTATTTGTAAAATATATATATTTTTTTAATTCCTAATGTGTGTACGTTGCAATCTGTTCAATTCAGAACAATAAGCAACCCCATGACCCAATGAGATGAGGATGAAGTGTATGACATGTAAATGAGGTGTAACCTTGTACAGACCCAGGTCGACCATTCCTGAGAGAGTATGGTTAATTGAACCCTAACCATCGAAGTACACTGGTAACCACTGTCTAGCATTCAAATCCGTATAAAAATAACTACCTTTACTAGGATTTGAACCGGGAACCTTCGTCTCCGAAAATCAGCTGTTAACCCTTTCTAGACCGCACAATAATAAAATCTCGGAAGTTTAAGTACAACACTAGGTTAAACACACATGTACCACATGTGATGGCTTCATTCAATACACAGGGGACATGATCTAATGTATTTTTGAAGCCCTTACAGTTTACAGAAAAATCAGACCAGGCGGCATTTAGAAGTCCTGATGGTCAACTAGGCAATTTAAACTGTTAATGCACAGATAAATGCAATGTTACTAAATGGGACTCGTAAGTCCCGATGGTGATTTTTTTTTTGATTTTGTAAGACAGCTGATTTTGGCGACAACTTTACCTGTAGACCAACCCGGTGGGTTAAAATATTAAAAATATGTAAAATATTAAATATATAAAATATTAAAAAGGGAATCTTTCTACATTTGAGTAGCCTACTGTTAAAATATAAAAATTAACAACCATACTTTAAAACGGCATAAAACAACACAAGTTATAAAAATGGCTATAATACAGGTTTCATTTTATATTATATTTATTACTATTATAAATTAGAAAGGGCAAACAAATAACAACAATAATAAAAAGGAGAGTGAACGAGAGTGAAAACTGAACGTAAAGGAGAATCTAGAATGCAGAAGACGACAGCCGGCCGGTCGGAGGCAGACGAACTGGTTAGAAGGTATCGAGAGACGAGCGATGACCCCGAAACAAGTAAGATAGGTACAACCGGCTAACAAACAGTTATTTACATGAAAGAAAGAAGCGAGATGGCCTTGACCGTGTTTTTGTCGCGTGATTCACCTATTGAATATCATCAAACGGTACTATCATACAATGTTAATCAACTAGCTTTAGTATTGAAGATTCTGTACTTCAACTTTTTATTCATTCACAAAAATTACTACGCATTTAATTAATTAATGAAACTACTTTTGTTGATTACATTTTCTTTTTCATTTTTCATTTTATTGATTATATTTTCTGCCCATAACAGACAGGAGGAGTGTCAAATTATTTACACTCAATCTGTTCATTGCAAGGCTAAAATAAATAGTTCTGTTTCTTATCACATGGTCAGCCAATTAAATGACTGAATCATTTAAGAACAGAAGAGGTACAGGTGTAAAAGACACTAATCAGAGTTATCTTCTCTGAAAGTAATGAATTTCATTATACAGCCAGACCATGTGGTGAATGAAGTGAAGGTGTCATTTGCAGAGTGGAAAATATGTGCTTTTCAGAGAGCCCGGCATGCTGATAAGCGTACTTTTCCACTCAGTGAGGAAGGCAATCGTAAACCACCTCACTCTTCATTTTACTAAGTAAAACCTCTACAGGTTCAAACCAGCCTTTCGGCTGATGACCTAAACAACAACAACAACACATTTGTTGAATTATTTACTCATTTCTAAATAAGATACAATAAAAACTGTTTATTTATTTTTATGCAGTCGGTACTAACGACAGTACGTTGATACTTATGGTGAGGTGGTACTACAGTATAATCTTCTTTGGACTTTATACAGAAGGTTGAAAAGTTGATTTTACAAGTAATTAATAAAATATTTGCCACTTTAAGTTTAGTTGACCCACCGGGTTGGTCTAGAGGTAAAGTCCTCGCCGTGAGTCAGCTGTTTAACAGCTGATTTTTGGAGACGTAAGTTCCTGGTTCAAATCCTAGTAAATGTAGTTACTTTTATGCGGATTTGAATAATAGACAGTGGTTACCGGTGTTCTTTAATGGTTGGGGTTTAATTAACCATACTCTCCCAAGAATGGTCAGTCTGGGTCTGTGCGAGACTACATCTCATTAACACGTCATTCACATCACCCTCATCTCATTGGGCCATGGGGTTGCTTATTGTTCTGAATTGAACAGATTGTAACGTACACAAATTAGGGATAAAAAAAATTTAGTTTACCGTGAAGCGAAGCGAGCGGGGAGTATAATTAATTTTTTTTTTTAGGAAAATTCCCAATTCTTCATAAAACGAGTGATTGAGATGATAATGAAATGAGATAAAATGTGTTTTAAGACTTAAAGGAAATTGCCACTCAATAGTGGGACCCACGTGTAAATTTTCTGTGAACGGTTTACATATTTGTTTGTACTATCTTAAATTAAATATTTCAAAATGATATCCCTATTCCATCGTTGGTGTAGTTGTCTGCGGGGACTTCCGGGAACATAATATGGTAGGTAAAGGTTGCGTACAAATTCGTTGCTACGAGATAATTTCAAACGAATCTTAAATAAATATTAATTGTTTTAATAAACTCAATTTTCCCCATAACGGGCAGATGGAGTGTTAAATTCGTTGTATTTGATCTGCTGGTTCCAGGGCTACAAAAAATAGTTATGTTTCTTATCACATATTCAGTCAATCATATGACCGAACTATTTAAGAACAGAAGAGGTAAAGATGTAAAATACACTAGTTAGAGTTATCTCTTCTGAGAGTAATTAATATCACTATACAGCTAGACCCTGTGGTGAATGAAGTGAAGCTGTCATTTGCAAGGTGGAAAGTGGGTGTTTTTTTTTTGAGAGCCTAGCAGGCTAATAAGCATACTTTTCAACTCAGTGAGGAAGGCAATAGTAAACCACCTCACACCTCATCAGTAAAACGGGAGAAAAATGAACTAAGGAATATTTTAATGTGTTTAAAAAGGTAGGTAAATATTTTTAGTTTAGACCACAAAAACATTAAATTACGACAAGAAAATTATTTTAATAAAAAGAATTTAAGTTTTTATCAGGTTTATCCTAAAAAAATTAACTTGCGCCAAAAACAAATATTTCTCATATTTTTATATTGCTCGTTTTACTGCAAAAAGAATTTAAGTTTTTTTTTAATATCTGCTTCACTATTTTTAATATTCTCCGTTGTTGGTGCAGCTTTCTAACCAACTGTTGATTGGAAATTAAATATGTTTGTGTACATTGTGTTTTCATTTGTACCTTTCCCGCAAATTTAGATTTTTAACACTTAGGTACGCTTTTCTCAGAAACCATTTAACCTACCAGGCAAAATTTTTACCAGTTACTTATCATGTACATGCACATTCACCGACATTGTTTTTACTTCCTCAGGTGCTCAATAAATCAAAAAACGTAGAAAAAAAATTGTAAAAAGTTTATGTTATTCGTTATTCTTTTAAAAACTTTATGGTCCAATAAATTAAATTAAAAAATGTCAGTAGCTAAAATCATCCTACTATAAGTGTGTAAAGTTTAATTTTCGTATATTTCACGAATCCTATGAAAAATGTACCTAAAAATTGCAAATTTAACATTGGCGGGATACAACGTACCCTTAAATAGTTCAGTCATGTAATTGGCTGACTATATGATAAAAGAGAGAACTTTTTTTGTAGCTCTGGAACTAGCAATTCGAGTGCCAATAAATTTAACCTGCCTGTTATGGCAGGTTATATGGGCGTAATGGTTTTAATATACTTTTGAAAATAAAAATATATTGGCCCGGGAAAGACGTGATTTATTTTATACCAACCAAAACAATTATTGTAATTTAATGTCCAACAGTTTACATTTTATCCACATGTGTTTTTCCATGTTTTAATAGCTATAAATTAATTTTAACGAGAAATTTACTTAGATTTACTAAAATATTTATTTATTTTCCATTATAATAATTGTATTACTATAAAATAGAATACCTACAACACAATAAAACAAAACACGGAGCGAATATATAATAAAATAATATATATATTAAATTATAAAGAAAATGAAAGTAGACCAAAACAAAATTAGCACATAATTACTGTGTACCTGAGTTCTAAAAGTGTTCATATAATTTACATAACTCACGTTTCCCCTTTAGTCTTTGTTTTATATTATTTTTATTATTATTATTATTATATTATACACTGTAGCATTATAGTTGAACTAAAAACATACACGTTGAAATAAGACAATATAATTTTGTTTAAACACAAAAAATATTATATACTTGACACGCACGCAAACGCACGCACACATAGACAGATTCATATAAATACATTTCATGGATGATTAACGAAGCATGAACTTTTTCTTTTGCGATTTAACCTTACAGAAATCTTTTTCTTTCATACGAACAAACCGACATATTTCAGGTTATATAGTCTTATAAAAATAATACTATCATTTAAAATCATATTTAACTTTATAAATTGTAATTACAATGATTTCAAGAATTGGCTCATGAACCTTTAATATTTTTCTCTTTTGATTAATTATATTGGTTTTTGTATTATAAAATATAATGACAAGTTATTGTGATGACGAATGATGATGAAAAAAATGACTTGAATGACTTGAAGATCACTCATTAGTGTTAATTTTGAAAGTAAAGTTTCTTTTTTAATCCTAATGGGTGTACGTTGCAATCTGTTCAATTAAGAACAATAAACAACCACATGACCGAATGAGATAAGGATGATATGTATGACGTGTAAATGACCCAGACCGACCATTCCTGAGAGAGTATGGTTAATTTAACCCCAACCATCAAATGGTTCTGTCTAGTGTTCAAATCCGTATAAAAGTAATCTGTACTAGTCTAGACCAATGAAGTTCTCATGAAGTTCAATGATTCATGAAGTTCTCCCCCCACTTCTACAGCACATTGTACTAGTAAAAATAATGAAAAAATGTTATATAAACATAGGTCCGAAAACGCTTCGTTAGCGAGTTACAGCTAGCGAAAGTTTCGCCTGGATTTCAGTTCACCAGGTGAAATGAGGTCTTCCTGGAATTGTGGTAAGGTAGATTAAGGGGCAAATTCAATCATTTCTTATGGTTTTTGATCTGATAAATTGAATAAAACAGGTCCCAGATCTGTAAGTTAAATAGTTTTTAAGAAAACCAGTGTCAAATGCAAAAAATGGAGTGAAAAACTTATTTTTTCATCTTTGGGCAAGGATAACTGTGTTATTTCACCAAGAAACAGTTAAAATTTTTCAATAAAACATGTAGAAAATTTTATTCTGAACAAACCGGTGTAAATTAAGTACACAGAAAGCGAATAGATGTTTGATTAAATGAGTTTTTATTCATAAGAGTACAAAGTAAAATTAACCGGAAAAACTAAAATTAAAAAATGTGTTTTTTTCACTCCATTTTTTTGCATTTGACACTGGTTTTCTCAAAAACTATTCGCTTTCTGTGTACTTTATTTACACCGGTTTGTTCAGAATAAAGTTTTCTACATTTTTTATTGAAAATTTTTAACTGTTTCTTGGTGAAATAACAAAGTTATTCTTGCCCAAAGATGAAAAAATGTGATTTTCACTCCATTTTTTGCATTTGACACTGGTTTTCTCAAAAACTATTTAACTTACAGTTCTGGGACCTGTTTTATTCAATTTATCAGATCAAAAACCATAAGAAATGATTGAATTTGCCCCTTAATCTACCTTACCACAATTCCAGGAAGACCTCATTTCACCTGGTGAACTGAAATCCAGGCGAAACTTTCGCTAGCTGTAACTCGCTAACGAAGCGTTTTCGGACCTATGTTTATATAACATTTTTTCATTATTTTTACTAGTACAATGTGCTGTAGAAGTGGGGGGAGAACTTCATGAATCACCCTGTATAATAAAGAAAATCTGGTGTGAAACACTCACACAACTTTCTCTTGCCAATGCAAATGATTAATAATAAACCTAACATTATTAATAAAATATTAGAAATAAACAAAAACTAACCTCAAAAACATAACCTTATTTTAATCACGAATGAATGACGCAAAATGACAATCGAACTCAGTTTGGCTTAAAAATACGGAAAATCACGCTTTCACGCTAAACTAGGCTCTGTAGAGAAAAATGCTCTAAACAAAAGTTGTAGATCTTTTAATTTTCTATAACTTTTATTATATACACTTTTGTCGTAAAATGCATACTAAGACCGAAATGTTAAAAAAATCGATTTTTCTCACGTTTTCGTGAGAAAAAAAACAGAAAATCGCAAATTACCGCTAAACTAAGCGTTATACAAAAAAATGTTTGAAACAGAAGTTGTAGGTTTTTAAATTCTCTACAACTTTTATTATATAAGTTTTTGCGCTGAAATTTATATTAAAGCCGTAATCTTAAAAAAACAACGTTTTTACGTGAAAACAGCCTCACCGAGAATCTCAGCAAACATGGCGCCTACCCTATCTTGTAGAGAATAAAAAATTGAGTAAAATAGGCGATTTTAAAAAAAATCGTAGGACCAGTTTTTGAGAAAATCGCAAAAAACTGAAAAATTATACGAATAAACTACTACTTCCGGTTGACCGATTTTGATGAAAGTGTTCGTGTCGCGTACGGTAGTGGTATGTAACTTAAGTTTCAAGTTTCAAGTTCGTGCGATGTTCCGTTCTTGAGATATTCTGTTCACACACACACACACAGACACACACACACACACACACACACACACACACACACAGACACACAGACACACACACAGACCAATCGCTAAAAACATGTTTTTTGGGTTCAGGGGGTCTGAAAACGTATAGATCCGGTGAAAACTCGATTTCGAAAAATCGACATGAAAACAATACTTTCCTTCCTATATATTCATATAGGCAAGAGAAAGAAAAAAAACGTCTGTTTGTTTGTTTGTTTGTATGAGGTAATCTCAGAAACTACTGAACTGATTTTAAAGAATCTTTCGTTGTTGCATAGCTTAGAGCTTCTTGATCAATATAGGCTATTTTACAACTTTAATTAAGTGAGTTAATCAACTTAAACTGTGACGATATCGCATGTTTTAGTTTATCGGGAGTATAGCACTTTTATTTTATCTAAGTCCTCTGGATGGTGTATTTTTTGGGCTAGAAGCATGATTCAACTTTTATACTTCATAGAAAAACGTGAAGAATAACATTCGATTCCAAAAACATTAAACATTTGGAAATATTCAAAATTTTTACTTTTGTACTGTATTTCATATATTTGTTTTCATTCGATGAGCGCTCTCCAAGAAAACTAGGAAGTAGACGCGATTAAAATTTTATAAGGTGATGGCAATACCAACATTACTGTATGGTTCAGAAACATGGGTGAAGAGTCGGGAACATTTAAGGAAAATTCAGGCATCGGAAATGAACTTTTTAAGGTCAGTAAAGGGCTGTACAAGAGTGGATAGATTATATAATGAAAATGTGCGTAAGGAATTGAACATCTTCAAGTTAGAAGACCGAATAAAAGAAAACAGGCAGAGATGGCTGGCACATTTGGAAAGAATACATGATGGGCGTATACCTAAGGAAGTGTGAAGGTATAGGCCGGTTGACCGGAGAGATATTGGAAGACTCAGGAAAAGATGGTAGCTGTCCTTAAGAAAATTTCAAAATTTCATTAGAGACCGGAACAGGCGATTCGCCTAAACCCTGTAGTGAAGAAGAAGAAGAAGAAGAAGAAGAAGAAGAAAAAGAAGAAGAAGAAGAAGAAGAAGAAGAAGAAGAAGAAGAAGAAGAAGAAGAAGAAGTAGTGAAGAAGAAGAAGAAGAAGAAGAAGGAGGAGGAGGAGGAGGAGAAGAAGAAGACTTCTAAAAGTAAAGTACCTATTACATCCAATAATAATATTAAAATATATCACGGAGTCGTTCCTGTAAAATAAAAACAACTTAATCGAAAATCCTGTGTTCAATTATCCCCCAACATAAAATAACTTAATCTTACTAAATATTTAAAAAAAGTACAAGTTAATGACCTTACCTCGTTTAATCCATTTCAAAATTCTAAAATAAAACTTCCTTAAAAGATTTCATTTGAATTTAAAATTTCACTTAAAACTAACCATAAATGTCTATGAATCTTATCAAGCACTAAGTAGAAATACTTTACATTAAAATTCACTTAATTTAATCTGAATCCATGGTTAATTAACTACCAAAGTAGAAAGTTTTCTAAAATTTTAAATGATTTTTGTTTACTTCTTTTGTATCAAGTAGTAAATGAACATAAATTATTATTAAAAGTCGTACTTAGTCAGTGCAATGATATGTTAATAATCGAGAAAGTGATCCAACCTAAAATTAAAAACTATAATTAAATTAGTGTTTTTCTCTTTTTTTGTTAACGAAATTATCCTTTCTTTTTTAATTAATGGGTTTGTAAAACTGTTTTATGACCAAAAATTTTGTTTTTTACTTTCTCGTTACACTCTAGTATATAAAAATCACTTGACACTAATTATCCTTGGTTCGATTCCCAATTACGAGGTGTGGCTATTAAATAACGAAACTGACGTAAAAATTTCATTTTATTTTAAACAGAATCACTTATTGTCACCTTTAATATATACTCCTCTATCCATACAACGCTCCATGCGAATTTTCCATTGTTGGAAACAGTCCTGGAAGTCATTTTCTGTCAGCTCCTTCAGGACACGTGCCGCTCAAAAATGTTTGAAATGAAGCTCGCAAAAATGTTTGTACTGACACTTTGTACGCAATTGAAAATTACTCAATGTTTTGGAAATATAATAACACGTGATGAAACGTGATTTTTACTTATGATCCGGAAACGAAATGCCAATCCATGCACTGGAAGAGCCGAACTTCACCGAGACCCAAAAAAAGCTCGAATGAGCAATTCAAAATTTAAAGCAATGATGATTGGTTTTTTTTATATCCATGGGATAGTGTACCTTCACTGGGTTCCTGGAGTTCAAACAGTTAATCAATATTACTACCTTGAGGTACTTTCTAAACTACGTCAAAGAGTAAAGAAAAAACGCCCCGAAATGTGGAAGGACAAATCATGGGTTCTCCACCAAAATAATGCGCCAGCTCATTCTGTGTTATCTGTCAAGAGGTTCCTAGCCAAGTACAGCATCTTAGTTAGAACATCCACCTTATTCACCAGATATTGCACCATGTGACTTCTACCTGTTCCCTAAAGTGAAATCTGCATTAAAAGGGACAAACTTTGAGTCTGTGAAAGCTGTAAAAGAGAAAGCGGCACGTGTCCTGAAGGAGCTGATAGAAGATGACTTCCAGCACTGTTTTTAAAAATGGAAAATTTGCATGGATCGTTGTAGGGATAGAGAAGGAGTGTATATTGAAGGTGACAATAAGTGATTATGTATAAAATAAAAACAAAATGTTTTACAACGTCAGTCTCGTTATTTAATTGCCACACCTCGTAGGTCTAGGTTTTAAATTTATCACCCTTTACCGTCTGTATTTGCCGTATTATAGTTGGACGTAAAACAAAAACAATTACTATTATAATTCTCTAACACTGATAAACTAGAGTGCTGTAATTCACCAAATATGTTTCTTCGAAGTAATATATAAAAACAATAAGCCTATATACTGTAATTCCTAAATACAGATATTCGTAACTCCTGACTTGCTGTTAATTGTTAAGTGGTAAAATTCTGCCTGACTTTACTGATATGACTATATAATTTAGTTATAGTAGTAAGTAGGATTTCTTAAACAAATGTTTGATTCATATTTTTTGTTTTGTTCCAGGTAAATTTTGGGGAACCATTGTCTAATTATTCGATAATAATAATTGTAAGTACTAAAATATTGAAGGATAACTTGTTTAAATAATAGTATAATTAAACTAAAAATCTGGTCTTAAACACTCACAAAACTTTCTCCTGCCAATGAAAATAATGAACAATATAACCTAACATTAGAAAAAACATTCTCTACATCTTTTATTATGTACATTTTTACGCTAAAATGCATATTAAAGCCGCAATCTCAAAAAAAAGCAATTTTTTTACGAGAAAAAAACCTCTCCAAGAATTTCAGCAGACATGCCGCCTACCTTATTTTGTACAGCATAAAATATTTAGTAAATAAGCCGATATTTTGGAAAAAAAATGTAGGAGCCATTTTTGAGAAAATAGCAAAATGTTAACAATGGCACGAATAACTACTACTTCCGGTTGACCGATTTTGATGAAAATGTTCGTGTCGGGTCCGGTAGTTGTGTGTAACTTAAGTTTTACGTTTCAAGTTCGTACAATATTTCGTTCTTGAGATATTCTGTTCACACACAGACACACACACACAGACCAATCGCTAAAAATATGTTTTTTGGGTTCAGGGGGTCTGAAAACGTGTAGATCCAGTGAAAACTCGATTTTAAAAAATTTACATGAAAACAATACTTTCCTTCCCATTTATTCATATAGGCAAGAGAAAGTAAAAAATTTAGGAAACTTTTCAAAAAAAGTCAATTTTTATTTTGAAATATTTTACGAATTCTTCTGAATAATTTAACATTCGCAGTTGTGGCATTAGGCATGTAATAAACATTCCGTTTTTTGGAATGATAGAAGTTCCTGATTTTTCTTTTTTACTTCATGAATTAGGTAGCTTGGTTTATTCAGAAAACCATCTTCCTCTTGGGCGACCAACACTCTTGTTACCGGTGGGTTTGTACTGATAAGCTAAACGAGGTAAGAGGTCCTCCCTCATCCGCTCCAAATGGTTGCACCAGTACTTATGAATTTTTATTCTCTCATCTTGACTAAAATCCTATCTCCGCAAGTGTAACCGCATTCCTTAGTCTATCTTCCCAGACAGTCCTTCACCGCTCACAGAAATCTCATTTACGCCCCTGCAAGTTATTTCGTTCCCGCTTCGAAAGTGCCCACACCTCACTCTTATAGTTTTCACTTTCTCCGTCGTTTTATAAAATATAAACATGTTTCTTTCCTAGTCCTGGCTTCAACGTTTTATGTATCACCCCGTAAATATTCCTAAATCTATTTAGTCCATTCGTCATGTTCTTCTTGCTTACAGAAGACATGCCACATCCTAAATATTTAGAATTAGATGCCCGCTACAAAATGTTTCCATTAATTGCTACTTTTAACATCACCAGGAGTTCACCTAGAAACGCCATTACTTTAGTTCTTTTGAGAAGATATTGTCAAACTGTGTTGTTGTTTAGGTCATCAGCCAAAAGGCTGGTTTGAACCTGTAGAGGTTTTACTAAGTAAAACGAGGAGTGAGGTGGTTTACCGTTGCCTTCCTCACTGAGTGGAAAAGTACGCTTATCAGCATGCCGGGCCCTCTGAAAAGCACATATTTTCCACTCTGCAAACGACACCTTCACTTCATTCACCACAGGGTCTGGCTGTATAATGAAATTCATTACTTTCAGAGGAGATAACTCTGATTAGTGTCTTTTGCACCTCTACCTCTTCTGTTCTTAAATGATTCAGTCATTTAATTGGCTGACCATGTGATAAGAAACAAAACTATTTATTTTAGCCCTGCAACGAACAGAGTGAGTGTAAATAATTTAACACTCCACCTGTCCGTTATGGGCAGTGTCAAACTGTAATCTACACAAATATTGTTTAGCGTAAATATCCCTCTATTAATCTTTCCTCAACTCCTTAGTTGTTACCCAAAATATCAAATTTATTGTACTTAAAATACTACAGATTCTCTGTAACATGCTACTACTCATACGTTGTACTTAAAAAAATTAACGATTTTTAGAAAGATTTTTAATAAATTTTAGAAATATCATACAGATACCTTTAAGGTAACAAACGTTTAAAATAAAGGAAAAAACAAAATGAATGTCAAAAAATGTTAATCTAACAAAATCTACCGAATACATAGATTAATAAATACAGTTATAATGTAGCATTAGATTTGTTAGATAAACTATCATGTATATTACATAAAATTTTATAATAATAGTTATTAAAAAAAATAATTTTATGAATAGCCAACCATAAAAGTTAAAAAAAATATGCTTCAAGGGATAATAGAATATTAACAAAGATAACGCATTAACAATGTTTTTTATTGTAGGTTTTACTACCATTACCTTTAACTATGTAATGCCATGACTATACCATAACATACCATAACTATGTAATGCCTTTAACTATGTAACTATGTAACTACAGTCAAAGGTAAAACGTATTCTAGAAGTCATTTCAGCTAAAGGTTTACATAGTTTGTACTAACACAGGTGTTTATCAGTGTACGTCAAGGTTTAGAATGAATAGAAGCATAATGGCCTGAAAAAGAGTGTTTTTTCTTTGTCCCAATTAATTTTCAAAGTATATAATAGGTCCTTTAATACGGATTTGAAGTGGTTACTAGTGTACTTTGATGGTTGGGGTTCAATTAACTATACTCTCTCAGGAATGATCGACCTGAGTCTGTACAAGACTATACGTTATTTCCACGTTATACATTTCATCCTTTTCTAATTGGGTCATGGGTTGCTTATTGTTCTTAAATTGAACAGATTGTACAAGCATTAGGGATTAAAAAAGAAATATTTCAATAGAAAACGAAGATTTAAAAAATAAACATGAATTAGATAACTTTTAATATCGTATTAGTTATGTAATCTCAACGAACTCTTTCAAGTTATGTTATAATACAAAATATAATAACATACTGAACATTTATTTATTTTTAGAAATGTTCATATAAAATAAATTATATTTACATATAAGAACATTATAATAGAGACCTCTCTATATTACATTTCGTGAAGAGTAAAGGACGTTATAGAATCCCTTGCGGTACACCAAAGCCTCCAGCATATTTATATACATAATACACACGTTTGACGGTTACATTTAGAAGGTGTGTACAAAAATAATATGTTAAATTATACATACTATAATAAAGAATGCTATTAACCTACAAAAAAGTTCGTAAATATTCTTTGTAAAATTACATGTACATTAAAATACATGTTGTGTTCTTTTTAGAGATCAGTATTTTTTATTGTCTGATAACATTGTATATAATCGTGTTAACATTTTAATATTTCGGAATATATAAACGAAAAATATTATTCGTATTTTGATAATTCTTTTTGTCTTTCTTTGTATTATCCGCTCCGGATGTTGACTATCATCACGGTGACGTATACTTTGTTTTTAGTAAACCTTCAGGAAAATTCAAATGGTGGAAACAACGAACAATTTTCTAAGGTTTTCGAGCCAGAAAATCATTCTCTTATCATTTCAGCAGCTCTGTCGACCATGCATTAAATGACAACCTGAATTAATCAATTTTCTGTAAATTTTGTAAATTACATAAGTATTGTCTGTGCAATTTCAAATAAAATCTGAGAAACTTATATATTATTAATTTTAAGATTACATTATTTTGTGAAATTTTGTTGTCCATACCTCAAAAAGGTTAACCCATATAGTGACGCACTAATATCATACCTAACTGACGTTGCGAATTAACTAAGCAATACAAATTTTAGTGTCATGTGAACTTTTTTCAAAATAAATAAGCATTATAAAACGATGCAGAGTGCTTAGGGAACTATAATAACACAATTTTGTTTTTAATTTGCATTAAGATTACGTACTACATTTTTTTTAATACAGAAGAAAATGAACAAGGCCGCATACGTAGCGTAGTGACTAGTGCACTAACCTACAAAGCAAAAAGTCCCGGGTTTGATTCCCGGCTAGGATCTGGAAATTTTCACACGTTAAAACTCACCGTTACAATTCCGAAACTCACAGTAGTCGCTAATGACCAAGCTGTCGATGCGACTTTAAATGAACTAAAAAAAAATGAACAATTTTTTGTTTTTCTTTTGAGACCGCTGTGGATCACTTGAGTCAGTTTTTGGGCACTTTCTTCTGGTTCTTTTCTTTGATTTTCTTTTCAGTATTCTTTCATCCTGGCAGATCTTCTTTGCCTTTCTGCTTCCGAAAAGATCACTTTCCTGCTTCCTCTTTTATGTACCTTTCCTTGGAATATAATACTTTTATCTTTTAATAGTTTCAGCTGTTCAGTTTTATTTTCTAGATCTTCGAAGGTGATACCTAATTCTTCCATATCTTTCTTGATTTCTCTTAAACACATTACTTCTGTCTTTTTCTGGTAGAGTTTTCTGACTATCTGGTTTGTGATTCTATCTTTAGGTGTTCTGATTATATGTCCAAAGATAGATATTCTCTTTTTCCTCATCATTTCTATTACCAATTTGGTCTCCTGGTAGACCTGTTCATTTGGTAGTAATCTCCATTCTCCATCTACTTGGTGTCTCTTTCCGATGCAGGTCAATTTTTCTTTTACTTTAACTAAAACTAATTTAAAATATATTTTTAACAAATAAAATTTGGATATTTCTATTTTATGTGAATTAATTGAATAAATGAGCATAGAAATAGAAAAACTATTGCATAAAAAAAGTAAAAACTAACCTGGTAACAAATATTTTAAAACTTGGATTTCTTAATTTCTTTCTCGTAGTTTATTAAGATATTACGCATTTATGTGAATTCATCCTCTGCCAATTCTGTATTTAATTTATTTTAATTATACAAATCATACCAATACGATAAAACACATATTAAATAGGTCAAAATTATAAGTCGTCGCTAGTCTTCGCCAAAATCAGCTGTTTAACAGCTGATTTTTGGAGACGAAGGTTCCTGGTTCAAATCCTAGTAACCGTAGTTACTTTTGGTAGTTACGGATTTGAATACTAGACAGTGGTTACCGGTGTACTTTGATGGTTGGGGTTTAATTAACCATACTCTCTCAGGAATGGTCGGCCTGGATCTCTACAAGACTACACCTCATTTACACGTCATACACATCATCCTCATCTCATTGGGTCATGGGGTTGCTTATTGTTTCTAAATTGAACAGATTGCAAAGTACACAAATTAGGAATAAAAAAAAGTATCATTAAGTCAATTATAATTTAAAAAAAACAATGAGATAAAATTTATTTTGAAATCCACATTTCTAAACTGGAATAAATACTTATTTTTCATTAAAAAACTACTGACTTACATAAACATTGACCTATATATTATTTTATTAAAGAAATAAACATAAAAAAACCTAATCTAGAAAATTTACAATTCAGATTACAATCTACGTACATGTTAAAAGTAAACGGAAATCATTATGAAGATATAATAAACTCTTAAAGGTCACTGAAACACCCGCCTACAGTCCATCGTTATTATGAATACAGTACAACTGGAAAAAGTATTCCTAACCTTCAACAATCTTCAATGACTATTATAACAGTTCTTATTATAACTTATTTGTTTTACCAATGTTATTAATATTATTACTTTATAACTGTTTAAAAAATAAATTACACTAAACAAAATACAATACGATCATTGTTTTTTTGTTGTAAATACTAGAAAACTTTTATTTATATTACTTCATTTTTTTTATTTAAAAGATAAATTTGTATGTAGGTTTTAAAAATTATTAAAATATATTATTGTTATTATTATTGGTTTTTTTATACGTAAAATATATTTATAAATTATATGCCAATTATAATAATTCTTCTCGCACGGTTTTTTTGCATGCGTTAAATGTTTACGCAATATTAAGAAGTTTGTCAAAATTTTAAATTGTTAAAAGGAGTTTCGTATTCTGAAGAAATTCCCATAACAGGCAGGTGGAGTGTTAAATTAATTGCACTTGATCTGTGGTTCCAGGGCTACAAAAAATAGTTCTGTTTCTTATCACATAGTCAGACAATTCTATGACTGAACTATTTAAGAACAGAAGAGGTAGAGGTTTAAAAGACACTAGTCAGAGTTATCTCCTCTGATAGTAATGAATTTCTCTATACAGCCTGACCCTGTGGTGAATGAAATCAAGGTGTCATTTGCAGGGTGGAAAGTGGGTGCTTTTTGGAGGGCCTGGCATGCTGATAAGCATACGCTTTCAACTCAGTGAGGAAGGCAATTGTAAACCACCTCACTCCTCATTTTTAATTAGTAAAACCTCTAGAGGTTCAAACCAGCCTTTTGGCTGTTGGCCTAAACAACATTCTGAAGAAATGAACATAATTTTTTTTTTTTTAATTCCTAATATGCGTACGTTGCAGTCTGTTCAATTCAGAACAATAAGTAACCCCATGACCCAATGAGATGAGAATGGTGTGTATGACGTGTAAATGAGGTGTAGTCTTGTACAGACCCAGGTCGACTATTTCTGAGAGAGTATGGTTAATTGAACCCCAACCATCAAAGTACACCGGCAACCACTGTCTAGCATTCAAATCCGTATAAAAGTAATTACCTTTACTAGGATTTGAACCAGAAACCTTCGTCTCCGAAAATCAGCTGTTAAACAGCTGATTTTGGCGACGACTTTACCTCGAGACCAACCCGGTGGGTTGAACATAAATGAAGTAACAACTTATTCAGGTCATAGATAAGAATATATAAGAAAAACATGAATATTTTAATGAAAAATTCGTGAGGTAATCGGAGAAAATACCTGTTCCCTAAGGTGAAATCTGCATTAAAAAGGGACAAGATTTGAGTCTGTGGAAGCTGTAAAAGAGAAAGCAGCACGTGTCCTAAAGGAGCTGATAGAAGATGACTTCCAGCACTGTTTCCAGCAATGGAAAATTTGCATGGAGCGTTGTAGGGATAGAGAATGAGTGCATATTGAAGGTGATAATAAGTGATTATGTATAAAATTAAAATAATTTTTTTTAAAACGTTAGTCTCGTTATTTAATAGCCAAACCTCGTAAGCCTAAGTAGTAGAAAATTTATCAAACTTCAACTTTAATTTCTAACATTTTTCTATAGAACCTAGTTTAGCGTCAATTTTTGTGATTATTCATCGTACAGAGATTGATTTTCATTTATCGTGATTCACTTGTAATTAATATTAGATTATGTTTTTACTTTTTCTTTTCCTA
Organism: Catonia carolina; assembly: GCA_035578175.1. Lineage (NCBI taxonomy): Eukaryota > Metazoa > Arthropoda > Insecta > Hemiptera > Achilidae > Catonia > Catonia carolina. Next base: position 19,157,352 of record JAQMRL010000015.1, read on the forward strand.
TATAAAATGTTACAGGAAGGAAAGTATTGTTTTCATGTAGATTTTTGCAAATTGTGTTTTCACCGAAAATACAGGTTTTCAGACCCTATGAACTCAAAAAACATGTGTTTAGCGATGTGTTTGTGAACTAAATACCTCAAGAACGGAATATCTTTTAAAATTAAAATTAGAATTTAAGTTAGGTACCAAAATTAAGTACCAATAGGGTACCTAACTCTACTTACTTTAATTTACGGCGAGGTTCCTACGGATTATCCGCTTCTTGCATGCCAAAACTCCATCGATCTCGATCCCACCAGTCCTCCTCTGTCAACTGCTTCTTCTCCATTGCGGACCTGATTCCCTGCAGCCAAGTGCATAGCTCGGCCTTCCTCTTCTACGCCGACTTGAAGGACAATACTCCAAGTGTGTCCTCGGCCAATTATGCCCTTCCATCCTCTGAAAATGGCCATACCACACCAACTGCCTTAATTCAATGTCCTCCTCAACATATCCTTCCTCTGACTTCCCCGTTTCTAACCTTATCCATCCGGGAGATCCAACATGAGCTCCTGAAGCAATCCATCTCTAAAGCCCTCAATTTGTCCTGACTTCTTCTATCCAGCGTCCAAGCCTCACAACCATACAACGTTATAGGCTTCACTACAGTATTATAAATTCTTTTCTTTGTATCAACCCGGATTTTCGGCGACAAAAACAGGAAATTCAAACATCTTATTGCTTATTGGGTACCTAACTCGACATGAACATTTTCATTGAAATCGGTCAACCGGAAGTAGTAATTTATTCGTAAAGTTGTTTTTACTGTTTTTCAATTTCCTGATGAATAGATTCAACATTTTTTATTCTCTACATGATAGGGTACGCGCCATGCCTGCTGAAATTCATGGGGGATGTGCTCTTGTAATAATTTTTTCTTAATTTAATTGCAGTCTTAATATGCATTTTAGAGCAAAAGCGTATAATTAAAATTGTAAGGAACAAAAAGACCTACTATTTTCAACATTGACCTACGACTTACAAAGATTTTTGTCAACAATGCTTAGTTTAGCGTCAATTAGTGATTTTCTGTTTTTTTTTTATCAAAATTGGTAAAAATGGGATTCTTTAAGATTGTCGTCTTAGGATGCAATTCACAAAAAAATGTACATAATAAAATTACTTTTTCTACAGAACCTACTTTAGTTCAATTAATGATTTCCCGTATTTTTAAGTCGAACAGATGTTAATTTACATTTAGCGTAATTCATTCATGAATAAAATTAAGTTATATTTTTATTTTACAATGTTTACTAATAATTAAACATAGATTTTATGTTTAATTATTTACATTACAAGAGAAAATTGTGTGCGTATTTTACACCATATTTTTAGCTCGACAATCAAATCCTAATTTTTAGTATCACCTTTTAACGATAATCTTTATAATTTAAGTTACTAAAATATTACATAATAGGTTATCAACTATAATTAATTTTAAAATAAAAAATACTTTCATTAAATTTTATAAAATAAACACACTCAAATAATTAGAAAGATAATATTGTTTTTAAAAACAAACCCCAATATCTTAAACACATGATACTGTATTTAAAATTTAGTGTTAATTAACGAAAGAATGTCAACATTGTGAAAGCTGTTTAATGAAATGGAATAAGTTGAACAAGTGTAATTAGCAGAACACATTTTAGCGGTAAGTGAATGAATGACAGTCGTCTTTCTCTACATAACTTTCCGTTCTGAAAGACTTATAGGTAAATACGGATGACCGGAATGTTTACAAAGTTGATTTTGATTAATATATTTTTAAAACAGAACTATAGTGTGTTATGATAAATATTTAAACCTATTTGATTTTTTAAATACGTCCGGCATTTCAAAATTATTTATTATGTAATAAAGATTTATTATATTTAAGATTTGTGTATCTACGATGTAACATTATAAAATTAATTAGCGCAGTTGTGATCGCGCTAAACGCGGACTTATTACTAGCCTTAAAGAGGTTGTACATATCACAGGGGTTGGTTACATTTATTTTATAGTTATTGCACAAAAACTTTTAAACAAGGGCTGTTGTTGTTGTTGTTTAGGTAAACAGCCAAAAGGTTGGTTTGAAACTCTAGAGGTTTTACTGAGTAAAAACAAGGGGTGAGGTGGTTTACTATATGCCTTCCTCACTGAGTTAAAAGAGTATGCTTATCAGCATGCCAGGCCCTCCGAAAAGGACCTACTTTCAACCCTGCAAATAATACCACATCATTCACCACAGGGACTGGCTGTATAATGAAATTCATTACTCTCAAAAGCGATAACTCTGACTAGTGTCTCTTACACCTCTACCTCTTTTGTTCTTAAAAAATGCAGTCATATATTTTGCTGACTGTTGTTGTTTAGGTCAACAGCCGAAAGGCTGGTTTGAACCTCTAGAGGTTTTACTAAGTAAAACGAGGAGTGAGGTGGTTTACCATTGCCTTCCTCACTGAGTGGAAAAGTACGCTTATCAGCATGCCGGGCCCTCTGAAAAGCACATATTTTCCACTCTGTAAATGACACCTTCACTTCATTCACCACAGGGTCTGGCTGTATTATGAAATTCATTACTTTCAGAGAAGATAACTCTGATTAGTGTCTTTTACACCTCTACCTCTTCTGTTCTTAAATGATTCAGTCATTTAATTGGCTGACCATGTGATAAGAAACAGAACTATTTATTTTAGCCCTGCAACTAACAGATTGAGTGTAAATAATTTGACACTCCACCTGTCTGTTATGGGCAGTTTGCTGACTATGTGATAAGAAACAGAACTTTTTTTGTAGCCCTGGAACCAGCAGGTCGAGGGTAATTAATTTAACACTCCACCTGCTCGTTATGGGCAAAAAACAAGGTCTAAAATTGTTAATTTTTGTTTTTTGTTTCTTAAATTAATGGTGTGTACGTTGCAATCTGTTCAATTTAAAACAATATGCAACTCCATGATCCAATTAGATGAGAAGGTAATGTATAAGGAATAGTCTTGTACAAATTCAGGTCGATCATTCCTGAGGAATAATGGTTAATTGAATTCCAACCATCTAAGTTCACCAATAACCAGTGTCAATTAGTCAAATTTGTATAAAAGTGTACTAAGATTTGAACCACGGAAAGTTCGTCTGCGTACATTAGCTGTCAAACAGGTAACTCACACTAACAATTTTACCACTAGACCAACCCAAAGGGTTGTTGCAAAAATTAATTAAATTTACGTACAGAAAATTTAGGTATTTACCAATTTTTATTAAATACTTGTGTTTTGCGAAATATACGTAATAGAATCTGCTTCAGAGTAAATGCTTTTTACCCTTGTGTAAAATAAGTCGAAATGTAAACGCTGTGGATTTCTTTATTCAACCCCTAAAGAAATGAGAAAAATTTCAAGTGTCTAGGTGATAGGCGAGTCACAAAATTAGTGACTGATGCGTGAATGAGTGAATGAAACAATCTGTGTGGATTTTCGCATTTATAATATACTCGTGTATGTATAAATATACAGCCAGCAGAGTGACCATAGCCATTATGATATCCAACCTCCGATAGGAGATGGAACTTTAAGAAGAGAGATGTATAAATATATAGTTATTATAGATTAATCTATATATGTATTTACATACAGTTTATGATATCTATACGGTATAAACAGTTTGTAGTTCAAACTGTTAGTTCCAGTGCTACAAAAAATAGTTTTGTTTTTTATCACATGGTCAACCAATTATACTGTGAACAATTCGAACTGGCACAACTCTTGCTCTACGTGTACACACATCTATAACCAATTCACATCTATAACCAATTCTTTCAACAAGGTCTACAAATTTTAATGTACGCAAATGGCTACAACCTTATTTCAATGTACAAACATACAAATAATCATTTCATTTTAAAATATGTATTTAATTTATCCCAGTAAAAATTTAAATTATAAATTACAAGAACTAAACTGCAAAAACTCACAAAACTATAGGCCTACTCTACAGATGCACACAACTAATTAAACAAATTGGTTTGAATACAATTATAATGACCAGAAAACCATTTGTGAAAACAAATTAGAGATCCCAAATTAGTCATATCATTATGTCTGATAGATTATTAATAACAACAATGAAAACAAAGCGTAGTGACCGTGCATGAGTCGTACATTACAGTAGCGATTGTATACTTTGTGAGTGTACCGTCGTTGCATGGCGAGGAGCAAAGAGTAGAGTAGATAAACACCGAAGCAGCTTGTGCCAATTCGAATTGTCCAAGGTATAAATGATTAAACGATTTAAGAACAGAAGAGGTAGAAGTGTAAGAGACACTAGTCAGACTTAAGTCCCCTAAGAATATAAGTCTCATTATACAGCCAGACCCTGTGGTGAATGAAGTGAAGTGAAGACGTGTCATTTGCAGGGTAGGAAAAATGTGCTTTTCAGAGTGCCTTGAATGGTAACAAGCACTTTTTTACTCAGTGTGTAAGGCAATTGTAAACCACCTCACTTCTCTTTTTACTCAGTAAAGCTTCTAGTGGGTCGAACCAACCTTTCGGCTGATAACGTAAACAAACACATCAGTTTCTAGATTATACATAAACAAAATAATGATTTAAAAATTAGTAATTTTTTTCTTTTTTTGCTTAAAATAGATTAAAACTGGTCTAAAAGACCAACCATTAATTTTTCGTTCATATTATCTTAAAAACTAAATACTTAAATTATATAATCCATTCAACAATGTTTTATATCTTAACACTAAAATATACACAAAACTATTCACTACTTTTGGACTTCACACTGCACTGTTACACTAGTTCGAAGGGCTTCTTGCTACTGAGCCTTCTAGGAACATTTTCATTATCAAGAAGTTGAATTTCTTCAGGATTGATGTGGCCATGTAGGCGAGCTTCATGTTTGACAGAAAATCTTCTTATCTCACTGGACACAAAACAGATGTCAAGATCTCTATGCAGATCACTATTCCTAATGTACTAAGGTGCATTAACTCTCAGTACTTTGTTCTGAAACGTCTGTATAATCCTTATCTGACTTTCTCTGGCACAACCCCAAAGATGTATACCATTAATCCAGATGGGTTTTAAAATTTGTTTATAGATTGTTACTTTATTACGAAGTAGGAAAGTAGTATGTAGAAGCTGTTGTGAATTGATATTTTTTGCTTTAGTCATTGCAGCAAACAAAACATTATTTTGTATTGGCTTTGATACAAAGGTTTTCTGTTGTGGATTCTGTGATTTCTTAATTTTATTTAAATTATCTCTTCTTTTTTGTAGTTCCTTTGCCACTAGGCATTCTCGGTAGCTTGCAGGATGAGCCTCGGCACAGCTGAAGCACTTCGGTGGATCTTTTTTTTTAAATTACTATATGGCTACATAAGCTATATATGGCTACATAAGAGGTAGCGGTGTAAAAGACAATAGTCTGATTTAACTCGCCTAAGAATACAAGTCTCATTATACAGCCAGACCCTGTGGTGAATGAAGTGAAGGTGTCTATTGCAGGGTATGAAATATGTGCTTATCAGAGTCCCTGGCAGGGTAATAAGCATTTTTTCAACTCAGTGAGTAAGGCAAATGTAATACACCTCACTTCTCATTTTACTCAGTAAAGCTTCTAGACGGTCAAATCAACCTTTCGGCTGATAACGTAAACAACAGTTTCTAGATTAAACACATAAAAATAATTCTTCTTCTTCTGCCTTTCATGGATTAGGCATCTCTGCCTGTTTTGAACCTCTCAAATCTGCCCATCTTTCTCGGGCGTCCTCGTTCTCTCTTACCCTCCGGCTTATAGCCCGGTGTCTGCTTAGGTATCCTATCCTCCCGCATTCTGTTTACATACTCTAACCATTGCATTCTGTTCTGGGATACTTTGTTGTTTATAGAGAAGATGTTGAGTTCTTTTCTTATCTCGGTATTCCTGAAACGATCTTCTCTAATACACCCATAACTATGTAGAAGAAATTTCATTTCAGATGCTTGCAATCTACTCTCCTCTCTCCTCTCGCTTTGATAGCACCCAATTTCACTGCAATAGAGTAGAGTCGGCATAATGCTATACTAATGCTAATGAGTCTGCTAATGCTTTATAAATATCACCCTCGTGTTTTTGCTTGTGCTATTTTTTAAAGTGCGGTGGTTAGTTCCGCATATTTGCTGAAATCAGTGCATCTTATTGTAAGGATCTTTATCCTGTTGGTATGTATTGTTGCAACCTAGATACTAAAAGTGGGAGATCTGTTCCAAAATATCATTATCTACAACAATTTTACTTCTGACTGGCTCCTTCCCCCTAAATGCCATTACCTTTGTCCTCTTCGTCAAAACTGTCATAAAAATAATGATTTAAAAATTACTAAATGATCTCTAAAATGTGTTACCAATAACAAAATAAAACATACAACGTAAAAATTTAGTTTGATTTTATGTAGGTATAAATTTCACGGTTACAAAACTTTTAAAATTGAAAGTCACCTAAGCTTAATAAAATAAATAACAGACACAATACATATAAAAAAAACCATTAAAAATAACATAAAATTTAATCACTAAAGTAATTTTGAAATTTATTTCTTTAAAATTTATGATACCGTATTATTTACACAATTAAAAAGGATATAAATTTGAATTTTAATTTCGGAAATGAAAATTTATTTAGCCTACTATTGGTTTAGGTATGTAAAGAAAAAGAACCATATGGTAAACGTTTGTAACCAAATATGATAACCATAATGTACGATAAACAAAATGATTTTTATTATCAGTAATAAATTTTCAACATAATTTTTGTTAAAGAACAATTTAAAATTTATAATTTGACTATAAAAAAATGTATTAAAAAATTTTATGGAGCTAAGAACACTACCGTTTCTAAATCAGTCAAACTTACTCTATATCCAGCTGTGTAACGTGCCTAATAATTCATGTTATCCTAACTTAAATTCTAAGTTTCAGACAGACGCTGTGACTGTCTATATTGGTGTGTGTGTGTGTGTGTGTGTGTGTGTGTGTGTGTGTGTGTGTGTGCGCGCGTGTGTGAACACAATGTCTGTAAAAATAAAATATCGTACGAAGTTAGTCGTAAAGTATCGTCGAAGTTAAAGTCGTAAAGTCTTTCGTTATAGAGCATGAAAAAGTAAAACTGTTTAGTGTGAAACACTTACACGACTTTTATTTGCCAATATAGATGATGAACAATATTACCTATGTTTAAAATGCAAAAAATGAAAAATGATTATTTATATGTTTTACAAGAAATATTATGGTTTAAATATTATATTCTAAAAAAACTAATTTAAATGACATTAATTAATTGTATTAAACATAAAATTAGCCTTGGAGAACACAAAATATGTGAAATTAAACACCACATTATGATTTTAAACACCCAGTATTAAAAAAACACAAATACATTTTTAGAATACGAATTACGCATAAAACTTTACACTTTCTTTTCCAGTATACAGGTATTAAAAATTTTGATACAATTTAGACAATGCTAATTTTACATAACTCACGATTTTTTTTATTAAATGTAATTTCCTTCTTCATACGTGTTCTCTTACTGTATGCTATTTCATGAATATATATTTTTACAGAGAATAATACACAGTACTGACCGACCTAATATTCTACAAATGTATGTGTGTCTGTGTGTGCGTGTGTGTGTGTGTGTGTGTTGTTAACACGCACGTACAAAATACATATTTATACATAAATACTAGGATTGCATGTCCTAAAAGTAATGTATGTAGATACTGAAAATAAATATACTTGTATCTATGAAATTCAATAAATTTTCTAAAATTTCTCTTTTAATTAAACGTAAAAATAGTTTTTCTACGGTTTGTCCTTAGTATAATTTGAAAATATGTACTATATTAATACGTGTGTAATAATAGTATTATTAATTTATTTTATAGGATGTTCGTTTAATTATGTTAGTTTAATTTCGAACGTGTAGTTTGAATCCTTACCATAAGAAATGAAACAAACACTTTCAGATTGTTATATTATTCAGGATTAGCTCACTCTGTTCAGCGACTTCATTTTTAACCCCTTTAGTACTGATTTTTTTTGAGGGATGTTGTCAATCTTTCATATATAAATTTTAAATTCTCAAATTTCTCACAGGTCAGTCAGTGTATCACTTAAAACAGATGTAAAAATGTTAATAAATGTGAAAAAAATATAAAAACCGATACAGTTTTTTTTTTGCAGCAGGTAGGCTACTTATTTATGCTAAAGCATGGTCATAATTATGACCACCAGGTCAGAAGGGGTTAAAATCAGCAGCCCTAATTGGTAATTGATTTCCTGTACTACTACACTACGTATATATTTCCTATATTATGATTTTTTTTTACTTCTGTCAAAGAATTTATACATTTATTTTTTTCAAAAATAAATCTTTCATCCTGCACTTTGAAATTAATTCTATTTTATATAATGAATTTAAATGATAAATTTCACTAACCTTCCTTTTTAACTGCGTTAACTTTTATTTACAATTACACGTGTTTCGGTGGACCCACCATCATCAGAGTAAATGACATATAATTGAAACTAAAAACTTTATTTATTAAAAATCTATAGAAGATGATACATCTTCAGTCATTTGTACAAAAACTAACTTAAAATTAATTTCCTCTAATTTTTTAATCAGTCAGTGTATTAATATTTTTAATTTTAAGTCAGTTTTATATAAATGACTGAAGATGTATCATCTTCTATAGATTTTTAATAAATAAAGTTTTTAGTCTCAATTATATGTTATTTACTCTGATGATGGTGGATCCACCGAAACACGTGTAATTGTAAATAAAAGTTGACGCAGTTAAAAAGGAAGGTTAGTGAAATTTATTATACAAATTCATTATATAAAACAGAATTTATTTTTTTATTTTACTATAAAAGATCTTGAACTAAATTTTTATTGTAAAACTACTCAACAATTTTCGGGTGAGGTTTTCGCTTGCAAATCACATTAATTAAAATGAATAAAAAATTTAAATTATTCTAATGAACAATGAACAATAAAAAAAATAATGAAATTCATAAAATTATTATTATAAACGTGCGAAGAAAGAAAGAAAAATCTTGAGAGTTTGAATATTTTAAAAATCACAATCAATGGTTTCAAATCATTAACCAACTAACCGCAACAAGAAAGTATTGAAGGAACTCCCAGTCATTTTAAGAAAATTGATCTCAATTATTCATTTCCGTTTAGGTATTTCTTTATTATTATAACAAAAGATTGTCTAATATCACTCGCAATAATTTCTCCTTTAAATAATATAATATTATAAAATGGTTGAACCATAGAATGAACATACTATTTAATATTTTACTTCTTATTCATAATCGATAGTTTGGTTAGTCAATGCCTCCTGCATTTGGTATCGATAATCGGTAATCAATAATCGGTTATCGATAATTGGTAATCGATAATTGGTAATCGACAATCGGTCATCGATAATCGGTAATCGGTAATCAATAATTGATAATTAATAATCGGTAATCGATAATCGGTAATCAATAATTGGTAATCGATAATCGGTAATCGATAATTGGTAATCAATAATTAGTAATCGATAATCGGTAATCAATAATCGGTAATCGAATATCGGTAATCGATAATCGGTAATCAATAATTGGTAATCAATAATCGGTAATTGATAATCGGTATTCAATAATTGGTAATCGATAATCGGTAATCGATAATCGGTAATCGATAATCGGTAATCAATAATTGGTAATCAATAATCGGTAATTGATAATCGGTAATCATTAATTGATAATCGATAATCGGTAATCGATAATTGGTAATCAATAATTAGTAATCGATAATCGGTAATCAATAATCGGTAATCGAATATCGGTAATCGAATATCGGTAATCGATAATCGGTAATCAATAATTGGTAATCAATAATCGGTAATTGATAATCGGTATTCAATAATTAGTAATCGGTAATCGATAATCGTTTATCGATAATTGGTAATCGGTAATTGATAATCCGGTACTTTTCTAGAGCTAGTTACTCAATAAAAGTTACTACTAGCCTACAGACTGTTGCCCATAAAAGGCAAGTGGAGTGTTAAAAGCCTTAAACCTGTACAGAACTACACCTCATTTACACGTCATGCACGTTACCCTCATCTCATTGGGTCATGGGGTTCCTTGTTCTTAAATTGAACAGATTGCAACGTACAGACGTTATGAATTAAATAATTATTATATTAGCGTTACGAAAATATAGATAAAAATCTGGTGTGATCAACACTCACACAACTTTCTCTTGTCAATGCAAATAATTAAAAATATAATAAAAGATTAGAAATAAACAAAAAAAAACTAATCCCAATAAACATAACCTAATTTTAATCATGAGTGGAAAACGCAAAATAAAAATCAACTTCCGTTTAGCTTAAAACTACGGAAAATCACTCTTTCAGGCTAAACTACGCTCTGTAGAAAAAAATGCTTTAAATAAAAGTTGTAGACCTTTTAATTTCCTATAAATTTGATTATATACACTTTTGTCGTAAAATGCATACTAAGGCCGAAATTTTTTAAAAAAATCAATTTTTTACACGTTTCCGTGAGAAAAAAACAATTGAGTTAATTTGTGGAAACAATAAAAGAGTTGCGATATTCAAAACAGAAAGCTGAGAATGCAATGGAAAGTGTGTCAAAAGAAGGAAGAGAAGAGAAACAAATAAGAAATTATTGAGAAAAAAAAACAGTCTGGTGAGGATAAATATTATGGTGCAGGCCGATTTTAGGGTTAGTAAAACTAATTATTATAAACCAATTATTTCCCACAAATTCACTTTTTTCCATAAAGGTACAGTTTTCTCAAAAACTATTTGACTTTGAAGGTTGAAATATTTTGAGCATGTTGTCCAGTATAATTGAAACATAGGGTACTAGAATCATTGCAGTATTATTACTAAGTTCGAAATAAAATAAAATATTCTACAAAATAAATTAAATTGTTTTTGCATTTTTCAAAACAAAATTCTCGAAATGGTATCGCTCTATATTAATAATTCTAGTACCAGAGCTTAAACAAATGTCATAGAAAAAGCATAAAAAAATTAAAGCAATAACTCTAAACGGTTTCTTAGAAATGAGTACCTAAAAAGAGGTCAATTTAACGTAGGTTAGATAGGAGGTATCCCTTTAAATATCTTTCTTTAATGAATCATATTTAAACTAAAAGGAAATCAATAATAAAATCTGCAATTCAAAAAGTACGGAACAATTTTATAAAAATTACGAATAAATAAATTTAATTCATAAATCCGGTTTAGTTCGAAAGAATAGAAGATTAAAAAAATAAATAGATGAGTTTACGTGGGCGTAATAAATTTCCAATACGTGATTAAATTATTCAGTTTAGCCAAGTAGATATTCGACTAACAAGGTTAAGTATAAAATAGAAACAAAAATAAAAAATAAATACGAGACGAGAGAAAGTGGAAGCGAACGGGACCAGCTACCAGATGCTACGAAGAAAGAAGAAGATGTTAAGAATAATAATAATAAAAGTAAAAAAAAAAATGGGTGATAATGGTAAAGAATATCTGTGTAAAAGAAAGTAGAGAAGCGTTCGCTAGCCGGCTGTTAGCCAATACGAAGCAAATATAAATGTGTGTGCGTGTTGAAACGTTTAGTAGACTTATATGAAACAATCGGATCCTCTTTTTTAATTTCAATATTCAACTTTTTTTGAACCGGTCTTGCAAAATTAATTTCTGATTCCAAAAGAAATAAATGTATGGTACTGTTGTTGTTTATGTCATCAGCCAAAACGCTAGTTTTAACTTGTAGAGGTTTTACTAAATAAAAACGAGGAGTGAAGTGGCTTAACATTTGCCTTCCTCACTTTTAGAAACATAACCTATATAATATTTACTGGCTAAGGTCAGACTAAACAGGTTAGCCACTACATCAAATTCTAAACAGAAAATATGAATCTTTAGTTTAGATTAGTGGACACGATCGTAACAAGTGTACCGCTACCTAGTTTTCAACCCTTTAAGTGCCGAAACAATATTTAAAAGTGCCATTTAATTTGAATAAGGGTGTACAAAAATTGCCAACCCTTATTTTGAAAACTTGTAGGCATAAGCCTGCCATTGCCATTTTAAAGTTACAGAAAAATAAAATTTCCTGTTAAAAATTCATTTTTATTGTGTTCATAAAAAAAATCGTTTTAACACTTAAAATATTCAAAATAGTTTTTTTTAGTTTATTTAAAGTCGCATTGATAGCTTGGTCATTAGCAACTACTGTTGGTTTTGGTTTTGGTACCTTAAAGGTGGTTTTAACGTGTTAAAATTTTCAGACTCTAGCCAGGAATCAAACCCGGGACGTTTTGCTTTGTGGGCTAGCGTGCTAGTCACTACGCCATGAAGACGGTTTCAAAATACATTATTCCATTAATTTTTGTTCAAAAGTTTTTTGGATATGTACGGTTATCCGGACGTTGGCACTTTATGAATAACTTATGAGCGTACGGTAAACCGGATGTTATTTTTATGTAAAAGATATTGATGTCCTGTTTTCTGGACGTTGGTATTGAAAGGGTTAACACAAAAATATGAACTAGGTAGATGCTGGCTATTAACGTTTGTAAAAACCTTTAAATAGAGCTATTAACAATGTAAACGGTAGAAACAGGCAGAATAAACATTTTTAATCATTTTATCAATATATCTCAGTTAATCTCAGTTGAATTACGTTGTATTTAAACCGTGAATGAAAAGATTTGAAGTTGATACTACGTTATTGAAGTTAACAACTAAATAATATTTACTAAAAGAGGAATTAAAAATCATAATAGAATAACAAACTAAAAACATCAATAATTAAGTTAATAAATAATGCATCTTTTCATATAGTGATCCGAATTTTAAGAACATTTTTAAATTTAGTGAATCAAATTTATTATCAATATAGTTGATTGAAACATGGACTCGTGGACCAAAAATTAATAAGTTTCAAGAATTTTTGAACGATTAATTTGTATAAACCAAGACTGGGACCAGACCCTTTCCTCCTATTGACGTAATGGAACTTATCTACAGCCAATAACAGTCACGTCCAAGAATTGAAGCAAACACTTTTATTTAAATTTTATAAATCTTCTGAAAAATTTAATTTTAATACGTATTTTTATGTGATTTTTACATAAACAATAATTTTCAATACTGGTCAAAGTCAGTTACCTTCTTCTTCTTCACTACAGGGTTTAGGCGAATCGCCTGTTCCGGTCTCTAAGTTTTTTTTTGAAATTTTCTTAAGAACAGCTACCATCTTTTCCTGGGTCTTCCAATATCTCTTCGGCCAACCGGTCTATACCTCCACACTTCCTTAGATATACGCCCATCAGTCATTCTTTCGAAATGTGCCAGCCATCTCTGCCTGTTTTCTTTTATTCGGTCTTTCAACTTAAAGATGTTCAATTCCTTACGCACATTTTCATTATATAATCTATCTACTCTTGTACAGCCCTTTATTGACCTTAAAAAATTCATTTCCGTTGCCTGAATTTTGCTTAATTGTTTCCGACTCTTCACCTATGTTTCTGAACCATACGGTAATGTTGGTATTGCCATCACCTTATAAAATTTTAATCGCGTCTCCTTCCTAGTTTTCTAGGATCAAAGTTCTAGGTTTCTACGTTCTAAGTTCTAGGGCTCTAAGTTTCTAGGATCATTTCTAGGTCAAAGTCAGTTATAAGAACCCGAAAAGGGGATCGAGAGGCCATTTTGTAACGCCCCACCGATACGTGAATAAACAAAATGGGCGGTAACAACGCACCGGACATATTATATTTACTTACCATCTTTCGCTAATATAACGTTTTATAATTATACTTTGACCATAAAATACAGTAACATTTTAAGACACTTTTATAAAACAGTTGAATAATTTTCAAGAATAATTGAACGATTAAGTTGTGAAAACCCCGATTAGGGCCACACCCTTACTACCTCCTGGACCTACCGGAACTAATTTACTGCGGATTATCAGTCACGTCCAAGAACTGAAGCAGACACTTAAAATTTTATAAATCTTCTGAAAAATTTAATTTTAATACATATTTTTACGTGATTTTTACATAAATAATAATTTTCAATACTGGTCAAAGTCAGTTATAAGAACCCAAAAAGGCGATCGAGAGGCCATTTTGTAACGCCCCACCGATACGTGAATAAACAAAATGGGCGGTACCAACGCACCAGACATATTATGTTTACTTACCATCTATTTTGCAAATGTAGTTGTTTAGGTCATCAGCCGAAAGTCTGGTTTGAACCTACAGAGGTTTTACTAACTAAAACGAGGAGTGAGGTGGTTTACCCTTGCCTTCTTCACTGAATGGAAAAGTACGCTTATCAGCATGCCGAGCTTTCTGAAAATCACATATTTTCCACTCTGCAAATGACACCTTCACTTCATTCATCACAGGGTCTGGCTGTATAATGAAATTCATTACTTTCAGAGAAGATAACTCTGATTAGTGTCTTTTACACCTCTACCTCTTCTGTTCTTAAATGATTCAGTCATTTAATTAGCTGACCATGTGATAAGGAACAGAACTAATTATTTTAGCTCTGCAACGAACAGATTGAGTGTAAAAAATTTTACACTTCACCTGTCTGTAATGGGTAGATTTTGCAAATGTAAAGTTTTTGCTGTGCAAAACCATCGGTATTGGCAAAGATTCAGCGTTTCCAATCAAAATTTTTACGGAGGATAGTTAACGCCCCATATTATGTAACCAATAGAACGCTACACTCAGACCTAAACGTACCCTACATAAATGACGTTTTCTTAAAACTATATACAAAATTTAGGAAGAAACTCGTGAACCACCATCTCAAATCTCAATCCCAGATCTCAAATCTGGTTACCCAGACTCTCCCAAACAATCCAATAAAACGTCTGAAACGTTGATGGAGCCGGGACCTCATCTATTAACGTAGTACTGTAATTGACTATCCATTACAATATTCTAAAATGCTGCACTTAATGCTACACTTGTCTATTCACGTCGGAGTTCTGTCACTGGACTGTGTCTCCACTCATGTTTGTACACCATGTTAATTTTTCCCAAATTTTGTGATATCACATTCACTGATTGGTTTCAACAGATTGTGAATTTCCTAATAGAAAAAAAAACTTAGACCATAAAATACAGCAACAGTTTACTACACTTTAAAAAGAAATTGAATAATTTTCAAGATTAATAATTAATATAATGATGATTGTAATAATTTAGTATTGTAATGTAACGGTTAAATGTATTCTGGTTTAGGGAAAGTGTCCAAGTGTCTAATATAAGTACAAAGTATGAAATAATAACATGAAGCGAAAAACCGCAACATAGTAAACGTGTACACATCATAATACTGTATATATCAATTTTATTAAAATGAGGTCACCTTGCCGGTTACACGGAAGACGAGCCACTCACTTTAGACGTTACGTTCTTTCTAATGCACCTGATGTCGTTCCTCTTTCATTTCACATAATAACTTGGTTATAACAAATGGGAGAAAGTATTGTTATAGTGAAAAAACTAATATCTAGATTAACACAAAGGTCCGCATTTCTAATACGATCTAGTAGGTCATAGCTTAAGGGGAGACTGTATTTTGTATCCCGCCAATGTTAAATGTTTGCTCTGTTTAGGTAAATTTTTCATAGGATTTGTAAAAGATAGAGAAATTAAACTTTATAAACTTATAGTTGTGTTTGTTTAGCTACTGACATTTTAACAATTAAATCTGTTAGACCATAAAATTTTTAAAAAACGAATAACACGAATTTTTCTACATTTTCTTGCCTACTACTAACTTTTGGAGAATCTAATGAAGTCATAAAAATGTAGGTACATGTGGATATACAAGGTAATTAACTGGTAATTAACTGGTAAGTCTAGTAGGTTTATTGGTTTCTGAGAAAAATTTACCTAAGTTTTACAAATCTAAATTTACGGGTAAGGCAAAAAACAAGAAGGCACTAATCAAAAACAAATTGTATAGGTACAAACAAATAAATTTCCCATCAATAGCAAGTTGGCTAGATAGCTGAATCAACAGCGAAGAATATTAAAAACAGTGATACAGATATTAAAAAAAACTAAAATTCTCTTTGAATTAAAACGAGCAGTATAAAAATTATGAAAAATATTCGTTCTTGGTAACATGATAATTTTTTGGGCAAACCTGATAAAACGTTAATTTTTTCATAAAGAAATTTTTTGACGTAATTTAATGTTTTTCTGGTAGATCTAAATGTAAACTATATAAAAACATATTATAAAACTGAAAATCGAAATTTTCAGTTAAAACCCTCGGGCAATCCTCCCTTTAAGTGGAAAAGTTTTATTTTTTTATGTTTTTATCGTTAGGTTTTTGAGAATAAACTAGCTATTTCTAACCCTTTTGGGGTTGCAAATATTACAGCTGTAGATTACATCATTGTACTTAAAAAAGTAAATGTCATGATGGTCAAGTCGTCAAGGAGTCGTGCAGAAAAATAGAACGCAGGATTCTCAGAACTTTCATTGGTAAAAAACACAAAGTTGACAATCAATACAGATTACTAACGAACGACCAAGTTTACAAAGACATAAAGTCCATAGCAGTAGCAATGAGAAAGAAACGGATGTCGTACTTTGGTCATATCCTCAGAATGTCACCCAAAAGACTTCTCTCCAAAATAATCAAACACATATTGAATCCCAGATCCAATATACTTGGCATAAAGAAGTACTAAAGGACATGCAAGAGCTGAAATTAACTGAACAGGACTTAGGTGAAAAATCACCCAAATACGAACAGATAATCAAAGATCACACCACAATGTACCTAAAAGACCAGTACGGGTTTATTCAGAGGAATTTTGCCAAAAGCGTTCTGAATGCTTAAATGAGTACCATCGCAAGCTAAATGCTTCTAAACTGACTAAAGCGGTCCATTGAAACCAAACAAGAAAAAAAACCATAGTAAATGTCGATGCTAAAAAAACACTGTTGTTGTTAAGTCTTCAGCCAAAAGTTTTCACAGCCGAAAACGGTCGGCTTTTGCAGGATTTGTACATTGTTTAAATACATTTGTGGACATGTTTCCTGTTTAAGTGTGAATGTGATGTAGGTTCATTCGTGTTCAAACATCACTTCTTTTGCCAATTTTGTACAATGTCAACGTACGGCTGTTATTCTCTGATACTGCATTACTTTTTTAATATTTTTATTTAGTTTAAGTAAACAAACCAATAAATAATCGCAGGAAACAGGTTGTCATCTGCCGATTGCGGATTGGACATTCACTTATATCACACCAGCACCTGCTCACAAAGTCTACGCCGACAGTGTGCCCTTCTGCGACACAGAAGCAACGGTTTCACAGATCGTTTCAGAATGTTAAGAACTTCAAAGCGCCCGTAGCGTTCTTGGTATTTTTGCAATATTTCACGACAATGTTAGGTGTAAAGACAGTTGTGACAACGTTTTAAAATTTCTACGTTATATTGCTGTTGAAGACAAAATCTGATAGGCCTACTAATTTTCTCTTTTTTATGTTTTAATTTATGAAATTAGCCTTCGGGCCAGCCCAGTCAGTCAGCTGGTAGAAAGTCGCTATTATTTGTTAAGTAACACCGGTTGGGCAAGCGACTTTGTATGGTGACCAGTTGACAGCCATCCATGAACAAACTCTACTGGGGGTTTCTGTTCAAACTCATGTCTAATCTACGTCAAAAAATACAGCAAAAAGCAGCGATCAAATTGGGTAGTTGTCAACAATGTACAGTTCCCCGATAACAAATAAAAGATAAAAAAAAAAAATTATGAAATTGTTGGTCTTTTTATTGCGATTAGTAAAATTCCTATTGTGGTCGCTAATAACCATTAGCAGTTGATGCGACCTTTATAAATAAAACTAAAAAAAGAAGAAAAAAATAAACTTTTAGTTTCAAGTGTAACGTGTTAGTAGAAACAAATATAAATTGATGCTCATGTATTACATTGAAAGGAAACAAGTAAATTGTAACCCAACAAACAAACAAACAAACACACACACACACACAAATTAAAAGATTTTATTAATTTTCCACCCACATTGTAACTCCGTGAGCGGGCGTTTGTGTAATATTGTTACCTTAACAATAACATGAATATCTACATTGTAACAGCTACTTTGGCTTCCTATTGTTCTACGCCGCTGTCCCAACACAGAAGTTTATTACGTAATGTCCAATCTAATACAGAATTACATTAGATTGCTCTACATTAATATAACTGTAATTTGTTTTTTCTATCATGTAATTCAATACAGTAACATAAATATAAAACATTTTTGTAAGTAAATAATATATATTCATTGAATACAATCACCGTTTTTTCTTTTATGTATCGGTTGTGTTTCTAACAATTTTTATATTTTTCTTACATTGAAGTAGTTCAGGTCATCATCCGAAAGGCTATTTTGGACCTCTAGAAGCTTTACTAAGTAAAATAAAGAATGAGGTGATTTACCCCTGCCTTCCTCACTGAGTGGAAAAGTATGCTTATCACCTTACCAAACCCTTTGAAAAGCATCTACTTTCCACCCTGCAAATGACACATTCACTTCATTCACCGCAGGGTCTGATTACATAATGAAATTCATTTCTCGTAGAGGATATAATTTTGACTAGTGTCTTTTACATCTTTGTTATGGGTGTATTTGAAACGTAAAATAATCTTTCGTTGATGAGTAAATGGGTGGACAAGTTTGTCGATGAAGTGCAAACGTTTTGTGATGTGTTTTCATTCATTCAATTTAATTTTGTACACTGAGCAAACAGTAAAATTTTTATTTAGGTAATGTCATAAAGTTAACGTTACTGTAGAACACGTCTGTTGTTGTTTAGGTAATCAGCCGAAAGGCTGGTTTGAACCTGTAGAGGTTTCACTAAATAAATCGAGAAGTGAGGTGGTTTACAATTGCCTTTCTCTCTGAATGGGAAAGTACGCTTATCAGAATGCCGGGCTCTCTGAAAAGCACATACTTTCCACTCTGCAAATGACACCTTCACTTCATTCAACACAGGGTCTGACTATAATGAAAAACATTACTTTCAGAGAAGATAACCCTGAAAAGAGTCTTTCACAACTCTACCGCTTCTGTTCTTAAATGACACAGTCATTTAATTGGCTGACCATGTGATTAGAAACAGAACTATTTATTTTAGCCGTGCAACAAACAGATTGAATGTAAATAATTTTACACTCCATCTGTCTGTTATGGGCACATAACACGTCTATACGAAAATAAATTTAATTTTCTTTATATGGAAGATTTTTCCGAAAAATATCAAAGAAAATTAAATGGAAGTACTAAAAATTAACAGTTCATATTATACATATTAAAAATAATGGAGAGGTATTAAAATTTTCCAGTAAAATAAAAATTTAATTTTATATTAGATAAACGGATTAAAAATGTTTTATGTAGACGAATTTCATACCGGAGAAATGGAAAATGACGAAAAATGAAACTGAATATAATAATAATTTTTTTACAATAGTGTTTCCCAAATATCCGGTCTATGACTAAGTGAAAATAACAATAGCTATTTACTATTAAAAACGTCAGATTACAATCTACTACATGACTCCACGATTCGAGATAGTTTTTTTGTAACATATTAAATTTTAAATAAAAATTCTTTTCGGTGTTTTTCAAAAAGGTATTGATCAAACGTTCTTAGGTACATTATAATTTCCAAAGTGAAAAAACAATTATTTACAAAAAAATCAATATTAGTAACTTTTTCACTACCTAATTAGTCCGATGAAGGAATATCAGGCTTTAATCTATGGTTCGTCGAAAAAATCAAACGTAAACAGAATACAGTTTTCAAAACAATTTTTTTGTTTAATCGCATATAGTTCAGTTATCTTCTTTCTTTTAGTTTCAGTTTTTTCAGTTTCTTTCAGTTTCTTTCTTTTATAGGATTACAACTGAGTTGCCAAAAAGTTGTTAACCTGATAATGAAGCCTTGCTTTATATTTCTGTGAATATATATTTTTTTAATTCGAGGCTAAAATTATAAGGTATAATAAAAGCTAAGGTATAAAAGACTTGATGGTATAATTATACCTTCAGGTCTCTCTGAAGGTCTACGTATCTGACCATCCACGGATCATGGATAATATTACTCAATACTTTATTTTGGAAACTCTGATTTATCCCGATGTTTTCTGACAGGCACAACTCATAGACTCTCTCAAACTTGAGAATCTGATTATAGATTAGGAGCTTATTATGTTAAAATTACAATTTTTCACAATAATTCTACACTAACTCAAAGGGTTTCTTTCTGTTGAGCCAGCCCACTACAACCAATTTATCGAGAAAATGTATAGTTCCGATGTTGATATGTGAATGCAGCATTACTTCATAATTCTGTGCAGATCTTATTTCATTCAAGACTAATTTTACCTTTAGATCTTCATAAACGTCTGCATTTTTGACCACCCATGGAGTATTAATAATGTTCCTCAATACTTTATTTTGGAACCTCTGGTTTACTCCAATGTTTTTATGACAGTCCATAGAACCATACAGAATCTGTTTGTAGATCTCCTTCTTCTTCTGCCTTTCAAGGATTAGGCATCTCTGCCTGTTCCGAACCTCTCAAATCTTCTCATCCCTTTCTTGGACGTCCTCGTTCTCTACTGCCCTCCGGCTTATAGCCCGGTGTCTGCTTAGGTATCCTATCCTCCCGCATTCTGTTTACATGCTCTAACCACTGCATTCTGTTCTTGGGATACTTTGTTGTTTATAGAGAAGATGTTGAGTTTTTTCTTTATCTCGGTATTCCTGAAACGATCTTCTCTACTACACCCATACGTATATCGAAGAAATTTCATTTCAGATGCTTGCAATCTACTCTCCTCTCACTTTGATAGCACCCAAGTTTCACTGCCATAGAGTAGAGTCGCCATTGCTAATGTTTTATAAAATATCACCCTCGTGTTTTTGCTGGTGCTAGTTTTTAAAGTCCGGTGGTTAGTTTCGCATATCTGCTGAAATCGGTGCATCTTATTGTAAGCATCTTTATCCTTTTGGTATGTAATGTTGCAACCTAGATACTGAAAGTGAGAGATCTGTTCCAAAATATTATTATCTATAACAATTTTACTTCTGACTGGCTCCTTCCCCCTGAATCCAGTTACCTTTGTCTTCTTCGTCTAAACTGTCAACTTATATTCTTTGCAGAGTTTGTTCAGCATGTTTGTAGATTAAGAGCTTATTATAGATCGAGAGAAAGGAGTTTCTTCTAATAAACCAATAAATTTTACAGTATTTTATTCTGTAAAAGTAATTAATATAGCATTCCACCTGGCAAGTGACAAGTAATGTTTTAAAATTAATACCAACAATAAACTTTTTTTATTACAAAATGAAAGTAATTTTTTTACAAATTTGTAATTAGATATGAACAAAATAATAAGAAAATAAAACTAGTTTAAAATTTCACACCGATCAATCAATGTATCAATACAGAGGATTGAACCTCTAAAATTTCTATTCAACTTTGATGCGTATCAAAGATAAAATTTCACTCAAATAATATTTAATGTATATATTATGCCAAATATTGTTGTACAACCCGAAGGCTAAATTATGAATTAATCATAATTATAATTGGTATAATATAATTACAGTTATTTCCGAATTCGTTACATTATATCATCTAAAACTTTCTTTATGTAATAATATTTATATGAAACAGGTTTTGAATCTCATTATTTTCATCACCTGTGTCACAAAAAAATAAATTAAAAATGTGTTATTATAATACATAAGTTTACATCATTAATTGGTTGTTGTTCATTAAGAAAAATTCTGAATTATTTTTTATTATTATAATTATGATTTAACAGAACAATTTATTAACTGGTTTAAATAATTATAAAAACTTGATACAGTATCTTTATATTATTTTCGTTTAGGCTCCATTTTAGAACCAAGTAAAGTGACTTCAGTAATTTTTTTGAGATTTTTTTCACCCTTTATTCTTTAAATTCGATTACTAGAAGTTTTTTCTATTTGCTTCCGTCCACCCAGTGTTCGTTTTTGCTGTTCATGGGAGTTCTTAAAGTAACTAATCAGTCACCTGATATTTGGTTCGATCCATTTTGTTTTTTCGGTTCGTTCTAACTTTTTCAATTCCCTTCTGATTTTTAAACCATATATCCGATTCCTTAAATCTATTGTTTAGTGTTTTAAAAGTTTGTTTGCCAAACGTTTTTCATGTATTCATTACATGTGTCTCTAGAATTTTACTCTTCTTTATCTAATAGTTTCCATCAATCGTTGGTTCTTCTTGTAGAGTTCTTCTCTACCTCATAAATTAATTGTACTATTCGTCTACTGTGTACGAACCTATTTTCTTGTGGAGGATTTTTCTCTAAAAATTTAGTTTCCTTACAACAACCTTTCATTCAAAGATACTTACTCGTGTACAAATACACAGATTTTTTACAATACTAAGTATATATATATTATATTTTTTTTATTTATACTATTAAACTAAGCATTGTAAACAATAATTGAAAAGGAAGGTATAGGTTTTTTCATTTCTGGTCGAGAAAAACTATACTAGGAAAATGAAAGATTAATTAAAAAAGAAACTAAATTTTTACGGATACCTGTATAGAACGGATGACAACCGGTTGATAAAACAAATTTTAATACATTAAACAATAAATCTAAAGTGTGGGATAAAATGGTTCAAAGAAGTCAGAAAGGATATTGAGAAAACCGGGATAACCCGAGAAAATTTAATGAACCAAACCAAATTCAAACAATTAATTACGGACTTTAAGGGCTTCTATGGAAGAGAAAAAAAGCAGAACATTGGATGGACACAAGAAAGGAGAAAAGTGAACAAATGTTGAGAATGTGGACTGCAAAAAAAGCTTTTAGAAACGTCTAAATTTTTCTCACGTGATTCTAGGGTCTAAAATTGGCCATATACGAGGGAAAATGATTTTTTTCAATCAGTTCGAGAAAACTCTGTATTTAAGAGCAAACAGAATCTCCTTTTAAAATGCATTGGATAAAGTTTTGGATTTTAATATATTTATATTTCAGTACAATGTATCAGGCATAATAGAACTAGACGTGGTATGTGGGGAACTTCTTAAGAATTTCTGTAACACGTTTACTAACTTAATAATAATCTAACGGTAACTGTTTCCCGTAATTTGTAAACTATAAATAGCTTATCTAGAGAATTATAATAATGGAATAAAAGGATATTATTACAATATAAAATTCTACGTAAAATGTAATTGCTTAAAAATGACCTAATGAGAACACAAACAAAACTTTTTTTTTAAATACATATAACAACTATCTATACACGCCCTTTACGAGTGAATTCCTTAATACGACAGCTAAAACAGAAAAATATACCACAAATTAGAAGACTAAATATACAGTGTGAAACACAACTTTTTTTTACCAATAAAATGTAAAACATAACCTAATTTTAATCACGAGTGAATTATAGAAAATGAAAATTAACCTCTCTTCGATTTAAAAATACGGAAATTCATTCATTCTTATCTAGTGTTTGTAATAAAAATTCTTAGAGTAAAAAATGTAGGGGTTTTAATTGTCTATAACTTTTATTACGGCCCATAACAGACAGTGAAGTATCAAATTATTTACACTCAATCTGTTCGTTGCAGGGCTAAAATAAATAGTTCTGTTTCTTATCACATGGTCAGCCAATTAAATGACTGAATCATTTAAGAACAGAAGAGGTAGAGGTGTAAAAGGCACTAATCAGAGTTATCTCCTCTGAAAGTAATGGATTTCATTATACAGCCAGACCCTGTGGTGAATGAAATGAAAGTGTCATTTGCAGAGTGGAAAATATATGCTTTTCAGAGGGCCTGGCATGCTGATAAGTGTACTTTTCCACTCAGTGAGGAAGGCAATGGTAAACCACCTCACTCCTCAATTTACTTAGTAAAACCTCTACTAGTTCAAACCAGCCTTTCGGCTGATGACCTAAACAACAACAACTTTTATTACTGAGGCTGCAATCTTAATTTTTTTCCACAGTTTTTTTACCAATTTCAATTAGAAACTAAGAAAAATCACTAATTGATGGTAAACTAAGCTTTGTAGAAAAATTTATTAAAATAAAAGTTGGAGGTTTCTTTTAATTTTCTGCATCGATAACTATATACCCTACGCTTTTATCCTAAAATGCATACTAAGGCCATAATCTTAAAAAGAATCTTAAGAAGATTACCACGAGTGGTAATCGACAGCCCTCCCGAAAGTTTCAGCACACATTCCGCTTATTCTATTCCATAGAGCACAAAAATTTAGAAAATAAGGTAATTTTAGAAGTCATCTACAAAATTACAAGTAAAAAGAAAAACAGCCAAAACTTAAAGAGTTTATGTCAACAAAGCAAAATTCTCATTATGTGAAAAAGCAACTGTTTCTCATATCGTTTCAGAATGTAGAGAACTTCAAGGCGCCCGTACACTTCTTGGTATTTCTGAAATTTTTCACAACAATGTTAGGTGTAAAGACAGTTGTGACGTTTTAAAATTTCTACGCTATATTGCTGTTGAAGACAAAATCTGATAGGGCTACTAATTTTCTATTTTTTATGTTTTAATTTATGAAATTGTTGCTGTTTTTATTGCGATTAGTATAATTCCGATTGTGGTCGCTAATAACCATTAGCAGTTGATGCGACCTTTATAAATAAAAATAAAAAAAAATTCTAGGTGAAATGTAATTGGTTCTAAATAACCTAATGAAAACACAAACAAAAATGTTTTTGTTTTCGCCGGCTGCATTGGTGGAATTGGTAACGTGCTCGCCTGAGACCACTTGATCATGAGGTCTTGGGTTTGAATCCCAGTCAGGCACGGCATATTTTCATAAGTTTCAAAAAATTTCATCCTTCACATTTACAACCCAACGTCGTCGCTAATGACCACTGTAGTAATGTGAAGTTAAATAAAAAAAGAAAAACAATTTTTAAATAAACAATGAAATCGAACGCTTAATTCAAAACTTGTTCATGTTATTTTTTCAATCTCAACTTATTTAGTAGTTTAGTGTATTCGAAAAGTCATTGCTATTCCACGGACAGGTGTATTGTCAAATTATTTACACTCAATCTCTTCGTTGCAGGGCTAAAATAAATAGTTCTGTTTCTTATCACATGGTCAGCCAATTAAATGACTGAATCATTTAAGAACAGAAGAGGTATAGGTACAAAAGACACTAATCGGAGTTGTCTCCTCTGAAAGTAATGAATTTCATTATACAGCCAGACCCTGTGGTGAATGAAGTGAAAGTGTCATTTGCAGAGTGGAAAATATGTGCTTTTCAGAGGGCCCGGCATGCTGATAAGCATACGTTTCCACTCAGTGAGGAAGGCTACTGTAAACCACTTCACTCCTCTTTTTATTTAGTAAAACCTCTACAGGTTCAAACCAGCTTTTTGGCTGATGACCTAAACAACAACGCAGATCTTAAAGAAAACATAATTAACTGTAAAACTGTATTAGATCGAACGGAATTTTAAAATATGATCCAAAAGGATTCTATGTCAATCAAAGTTTTAATACAGAATTTACTAAAGAAATTCAAAATCTGCATTTTTAATTCTCTAATATTTATAATTAGTTTCAGTAGCTCATGTTTTGAATAGGATATAATATATTACTGAAGAAATTAATTCGTACCGTATTTAAGAATTAAAGCCAGAACCTTCAGTTTAATATTCAAGTAGCCAACTCCACTAAATAATCTAATGAAGCAATAGACAAAAATAAAATTGATTAAATCTACGGTAATTTATTTGTCCATTACTCAGTCTGTAAAATTTATATTGCAATAAATGCTGTATCATCTTTTGTACGCCAAATTACGTTATAAACAATTTTCTTATATTACTTTACCTTAAAACTTATAACTGTAAAATTTTCATTCGTATCAATGAAATTGGGTTAACACCAAAGTCACGGCTTGCGTTTGAAAAATATATACAGTAGACTCTCAGAAATCCGGACTAATGTGGCGGACGGCCGGTCCGGATTTCGAAAAATCCGGATTTCCCGGAGGTTGGCCATTTCGTCTTTATGGCGAATAATTATGACAATAAGCATTAACGTTTATCTGCTAATATAAGAGTGAGCTTCTGAAAAACACTGTAGGCCTAATAAATTACAGTAGGCTACTGGTACTGTAATTATTCAATATACGAAGCACAAACATTGACTAAACTTGACGGTACTGTACCGTAATAAGAATCGATTGCACTCTTTGTAAGATTTGCAAGTTACGGATTTCAAACATGTAACAATGAATGTCATATGTCTCAATTATAGAGTAATTATACGATCAACTAAATAAAATCTAAATGTACTGTAGTATGGTACTGTGCTCAGTAAAGTACGGTTCTGGGATTAAATAAAATGCCTCGTAAAATCATAAACATAGATTTTACTGAAACACAGAGCTCCCGACGACACAAACTACTGTGGGCCCTAAATGACAAAAAATGTCATTTACATGCATTTTATATACGCAATTATTACTAAAAAGTACATACACACAAATTATAGTGCTAATCGTATGATCGTTCATCGGGCCAATCCCATGAAAACTTTTTACTGGTTGTTAATTTACTAGTTGTAAATTTTCAGAAAATAAAGTAAAAGAACTCATCGTCCGGACTATGCGGAGTCCGGACTAGCGCGATCCGAATTTTTGAGAGTCTACTGTATATATAAAAACGATTTATATATATATGTCATATTTTGTTTTTAACCGTTGAATTAGCTTTAATATATAAAATTTTATTATACTCAGTTTTGTACATATAAAAACGTGCATTAAATGCGGCAGTTGACTATTAATTTGGTTTTAAATAATCACGGGAAATAGTAAAGTAGTTTCAAATGTGTTAAAAATGTTCAACCGCTAGTCGGAAATCGAATGATAGATCATGAAATGTCCATTTTTACACTTTATCCCTAAAGCACCTTAATAGTTTTTTAAATATTTATGTTCCTGTCCTAATCTAAGGCTATTATTTAAGTTTTCCAGTAGTATTGGAGTCCTCAGGCTATGGTACGAACGCTGCACTGAGCTTGTTTGGTGTTGGGATTGGGACTGCCACATCACCTGAGGATTTTCTCTCAGGGTTTACTCCCACAAGCTCTTCCATCGTTGGGAATCTCCTCTTCATCCGCCAATAGAGCCGTTGACCGTTTTCTTTTTACCTCAGTTTATGCGCGAGTGCTTATTCAGTGAATGCTTTAAGACATTCCTACCTTGTTTACACATGTCCTGCATGTCTACAGTACGTTCCGTATCAGCCATTGGGACGCGTCGTGTCGGTTTTTTTTCGGTTTAACGTCCGACTGTTCTGAAATTACTGCTAATGCAGACGGTGAAGGATGAAATGATTTTTGTAACGTATGAAAATATGCCGTGCCTGAATGGGATTTGAACCCAAGACCGCATGATGAGGGGCGAGCACGTTACCAACTACGCTAATGCGTCATGTCGGGGTTGAGGCCCCCATCTTGTCTTCTCACAAAAGGTTATGCCAAGCCCCCACTCTATTCAGAGCTGGATAAGCACGAAGTAGAGCGGGTAAACCGAGGAAGAGATGGACGATCCATGATGAACGACGACGAACTATTTGGCATTAATATTTTTTAATAATTTTTGCACACTATTCGTACTTCACTTACCAGCTCCAACGTAAATCTCAGAAATGTAATGAAAATGTACAACCTATAGTGAATAACCGTATGAAACTTAGTAATTAAATTGTTTAGAACAATAAAACGGTCTGAATTTTATTTCTTTTTTGTGCTGACCGTTTGAGTTTCCTGTCTAGAATGTAACTACGCCGTTTAAAACGCGGGTATTCCGTTAGTTGGTATGATAGGACAGGTTTGCTAACAAAGAATGATATTTACGGGGACAGATTTTTGAGATTCGGTTTTTTGTAGAATTTTGCATTGATAAATATCACATAAGCGGTTTTAAAAGATAAATAAAGCGTGTATAGTCATTTATTTTAATTCGAAAAACAAATAAATATTTTATTTCAATTAAAACATAAAATATACATATTACATTATAAAGAAACTATTTATTAACTATTCCAAACTAATACTTAGTTAACTATTGAATTTTATGACTGTATATTAAGTCGTAACTTAACAAAAACTTATTAAAGTTCACAACTGTACAACAAATTTTAGTTCAATTTGTTATATATTTTTTTTAAATTTTGTAATAGTATATTAATTTATAGCTTACACTAAAACACAAATCAAACATGGGTATAAAAAACATACACACACAAAATGTTATAATCGTTTTCCGATTTGTTACCGTATACGCTGAAGTATTCAAAAAGTAAAAGGAGAAATATTAATCAGGGTGGAACGTTTTAATAACTGACTACTATTAAAACTTTAAGGTGACCTTCCTTTTTCTTTCTAAATCCTCTTTATTATTTTTATTTATTTCTTATTTATTTTATTTTTTATTTATTTTAATTGATTGCTACTAAATTATTATTTGTTTATTTTTGGAGTTCATGTCACGATTATGTTAGTTAGAAATGTTTATAGTCTTTATTATATTAATAGGTAAGTTACCTTTGATACACTTTTATATAAAATATAATTTATTATAAAAGAGAAATTTGCAAATGACAATTAATTTATTACAAGAATTATTTTTAAGATATATTTTACATACTCTAAAAATATTCAAAATTAATTCACCTTAAAATCAGTTAGTCACTCGAACAAATGTGTTGAATTTATAAGTGTTTTTAGGGATTTCCTATGATTGCCACCAACTCCTGTCCTTTAAATTCTACCTAAATTTATTCCGATCATCTCATCCTCTTTCCAAAACCTTCTTTCCAGTCCGCTGTCCTCGCTATCCACCTGCCCTTCTCACATGGCATGTCAGTTTCTTCCGTAAGTCTACTTGCAACTCAAAATATCGCTCTCCAGAAGTTCATTTCAGTTCCAATAATTTCACTCCATTTCTTTTATCCATAATACAACTCTTAGCCTCATAGGTCATTACAATCTCGTTGAAATTTGTTTTCTCTTTTGTGATGTTGTTATCCCTTAGTATTTAGTTAAGTTCCCTTTGTATTGTTCTTGTTTGCCTCAATTCATTATTATTATACTTCCCTTTCCGTTATTTGAAATTGTAAATTCTAAGTATTTAATTTTAAGTAAGTTTCTTTGTAATTCTAAGTAGTTTAGTTCTTTTTGTATCTCTATTATCACCAAGTTCTTTAATCTCTTCTTTAGCTGTTTTCTTAAAAAGAATTTTTGTTTTTAATTTTTATTTCGGTACTGTACATTGAACTGTACAATTTCCATATGATATTTATCGGGTGGCGGGGAATTTTACTTTAAGGTGGAAAGGTACCCAGTGGAAGATTCTCCGTTTATAATTACCAGTGTTGTCCGTTATTCAGATCAAGATACCACTGCTCCATTTTTGCTTTAGACCTCACAGAGTTGGGAAGTTCCTTGTAGCTAGTTAGGTTTATTATATATTTTTTATAATTTTTTTTAAAACAATTTTTTGTGTATTTTTCCTTTAGTTTTCACAACAAACTGTATCTAAGACTATGTATATGTAATATATCTTCCTCCTAGATTTTCCGGGGAAATCTGCTCCAATGCCTGGAAACTACTATTGTATTTTCCATCAGGTCCATCATCCTTCCATCTTTAATTTTTATCTGTTACCATCAATAATCTGTATTTACATTCATGTGGAAAACGTTTGGACGTTAAACAAAACAAAAATTAAACTTTTAATTTAAATATTTAACAGTTAATTTTTCATACGAGGTACATTAACATGACTTATCAATTCTTGATGACAATTACGACTGATTTGTATAATATATACAAAAGTTGCACAGTGTAATAGTAGAAAATTCCAAAACCTTCAATTAAAACTGACTTTAATATATTTTTCTAATACCGTGCCAATATCCCATAAAAATTATTTCAAATTACAAAAGAAATACCTGTTATTAATTTATTACCAACTATCACACAAGTAATTACAAAAACAAATTGAACTATAAAACACAAAAACACACTATAAAAATTAACAGAATTGTGAAATAAATATTCGAAATCCACTCATTAAAACTTACAACAACTCAGCAAATATTTCACTTTTAATATTTATACAACATTAATAATTTCAATTACTACAATATATTTTATATACATAGCAATAAACAAGTATATAAAAACAAATTATTTATTTTATATAGTATATGTAATACAGTATATTAAATAAAGATATAAATTTTATAAAAATAAATATCTTTTTTTTTTTTTTTTTTTTTTTTTTTGACACTTTTAATTGAAATTTAGTATCTGTTATTAAATTAATATAACAATTTCTAAATGTGTAAACAATTTCCAAAACATGATTTACTTGAAGGAGCGTGCAGTCATCACCACAGTCCTACAGTTGGCCAAGAAGATCTCTTGGCCAGAGGCGCTTCAAACGTCTGCGCTGAGTACCCGGTATCGCCCTAGTGTACATGTTTTGTATGAGAGGGTTGTCGTGTAGTTCAAATTTGTCATGCATCATCTTGTATAGTTGTTTCGCGACATCAATTACGTATGGCATTTGTAAGTCTTTGTGCAACATTGAGTTTGTGATGTAAAAGGGGCATTGCGTTATCGTTCGTAGAATCTTGTTCTGAATCGCTTGTATACGTTTCGTGTGTGAGGGTTTAGCAGATCCCCAAAGTTGAACTCCATATGTCCAGATTGGTCTTAAGACTGTCTTGTAGATTGTTAATTTGTGTGACATATTTAATTTAGAACGTCTATCGAGTAAGCGTTTTAGTTGATAGAAGCGTGTTTTGAGTTTGTGGCGTGTGTGTGTAACATGTGCGTTCCATGTAAGTTTTCTGTCCAAGTGTAAGCCTAAGTAGCGTGTTTGAGTAGTGTGAGGTAGCGGAATATTATTAATGTAAACGGTTGGGCAGTTTTGTCGTCTAAGAGTAAACGTCATTTGTTGCGATTTGTTTTCATTAATTTTAATTTTCCAAAGTTTAAGCCATGACTCTATCTGGTGTAAATGGTTTTGTGTCTTTCGAGTTGCAATTACAGGATCGGCATCAACCGCAAGAACTGCCATATCATCAGCAAACATAGCCATAGTTGTATAGATACAATTTGGTATGTCACTGGTGCTTACAGAAAACAGCCTTGGTGCAAGTACGCTTCCTTGTGGTACACCAGCATTGACTTCGTACATTCCAGAAAGTTCGTCACCTTGTTTTACTCTAAAGTAACGTTCCACTAGAAACGATTTTATTACTAGATACAGGCTATCTGGAAGTATTAGTTTCAATTTGTATAGGAGTCCATCATGCCAGACCCGATCAAAGGCTTGAGATACATCAAGAAACACGGCCGAACAATATTGTCTGTTTTCAAGAGCTGAAGAGATTATATCAATTAGTCGGTGACATTGCTGAAGCGTGGAATGAGATGAACGAAATCCGAACTGATGATCAGGAATTGTGTTTGAAGCATCGATAAACGGTACTAGGCGTGGTAGAAGGAGTTTCTCAAATAGTTTGGACAGAATAGAGAGTAAGCTAATTGGCCTGTAAGAAGTTAGTTGGTGAGGTGGTTTGTCTGGTTTTAAGAAGAGAATTATGATAGAATACTTCCACTGAATAGGGAAGTGAGTGACTCGGAGAATGGAATTGTAGATGTGAGTTAAGAGTATGATGGATTTCCTAGGAAGATGGCGCAAAAGTATTGAAGTAATAAGATCATATCCCGGGGCTTTGCCTAATGGCAGGTCGTGAATTGCTCGGAAGAGTTCACCGGGGGAAATTGGCTTTGGGGGAAGGCTAAGTTGCAGAGGAGCATTAAGGAAATTTTCTATGTTCGGATGATCTTTGTGTTGTAGGTTGTGTGGTTGGAATGTGTTATGTAAGTGCTGAGCAAGCATTTCTGCTTTCTCTTTATTGGTGGTCGCCCAAGAACCATCAGGTCGTTGTAGACTAAATGAAGGATTGTTATAGTTAAGAATTCGTCTTGTCGTGTGCCAAAGTGTTTTGTTTTGAGTAGAGAGTGTCTCAGTGAAAGCCATAAATCTATCTGCTCTGTAACGCGAAAGGACAACCTGTAAACGACGATTTAGCCTATTAAGTTCTGCTTTAACGCTGGGGTATCTGTTTCTCTGCCATAAACGACGACATCGGCGCTTAGCAACTATCATTCGACGGATGTAAGAAGGAACGTTAGGTATATGTTTAAATTCCATGTTCTCTCCTTCGCAACTGTCCCAAGCTGCGCTTTGTAGATTCTTTGTGAAGATTTCCACTCCACGCTCGATTTCACTAGGGGTTTTGAGGGAAATTCCCAGGTTTGTTGTTTCTGACAATATACGTTGGTACTTATTCCAGTCTATTTTACCAGATGTTAGGGAATGCCTGTACCTTAATTTGGTTGGTTGAGAGTTTAACGTAAGTATTACGGGTGTATGATCAGATGATAGATCAGGAAGAGTTTCAAGTTCGTAGTAGGGGAAGAATTTAGACGATACAAAGAAATCTAGAATATCTGGGAGGCAACGATTATTGTGGGGATAGTAAGTGGGTTCTGCAGGGGCATAATAAAAATATTTTTTGTGAGTTAAAACATCATATAAAGTTTTTCCCCGCGGGTTTGTAACTCGGCATCCAAACTGTTGATGTTTTGAATTAAAGTCACCACCTGCAATGAAATTTTTTCCTAGATAATTGAAGAAATGTGTAAATTGTTCGCGCGATATATTATGATTAGGCGGGCAGTACACAGAAGAAAGGGTAAGGGAATGAGTGATTAAAGATACTTCTACCGTGGTAGCCTGAATGTACGATTTTCTGTACGGAGGGAACGAATTATGACTAATACTATTACGAACAAAAATAGCCGACCCTGCATGGCTAGTTCCATCTGGATGTGTACTTCGATATAGTGTGTAACCAGTGATATGGCAGTGTGTTGTGTCCTTAAAGTGTGTCTCTGTAATAAGTGCAATGTCTACCCGATTGTCATGTAAAAATTGTTTGAGTTCGTGAACATGACGTACAAGACCTGCTGAGTTCCAGAGAGCAACGACGAGGGACCTGCTGGTTTCAGCCATTGATATGACTTAGCAACTTGTTAACGACCATATTAAGCGTAGTAATGAGAGGTGTCAAAAGGTCCTGAAAGCGTGTAAAAAAAGTGTTAAGAGTGGCTGTAAAATGATCATAAGGATTCTGAGTCGTTAAGGGATCTGTTGATGAAAGAGTTGAGAATGTCATGGAAGGCTGAGTTGGCTGCTGAGAGGGCTGGAATAACTGAGATGGCTGCTGCCGAAGGGAAGGAGCAGCCATCTGAGCGTATGACCGTGAATTCAATCTCGGGTCACGAGAAAGGGGGACGGTGTGAGTATGAGTGGACTGTGTATGATTTGACTTTACCGAGGTACTCACGGGGACTGCAACAGTGACTGGAGGCTCCAACATTACATGAGATTTATTAACAGAATATTTACCAAAACTAAAATTTCTTTTATCTCTCAGTTCTTTATATGTTTGACATCCTTTGTACGTGGACGAATGATTGCCTTTGCAAAGAACGCAGACTCGGGGTTCATTGGCACCTCTTGGACAATCAGCAGTTGGATGAGAGTTGCTGCAGCGTGCACATCTGAACGGATGATTACAGTACGAGCGGGTGTGTCCAAATCGTAGACATCTTTTGCACTGAACTACGTCACTTTTCTTTTTTGGCTCTTCAACCTTAATGCGTGTGCTTAACAAGGATTTAACATTAAAGATTTTCTCGTTATCTTTGTCAGGCTCAAGATCAACGAAAAATAATGGTAAGGGCACTCTTGTACCAGCCTGTAAAACATTGACAACGTTTCTTACCTTAAAAGACAGTTGTTCCAGAGAATCCTTGATCTCACACGGATCGATACTAGGATGCAAATGACGTATTACGACTCTGTATGCTTTTTCGTGGGGTAGCTGATATGAATGAAAATTGCGTCCCAATTCTCTTAATCGGTGTACAAGAGTACGGTACGTTTCGGATGTTTTTGGGTAAATGGTTACCCCGTCGTTGTTGGTCGCTTGAAAAAATAAATATCTAAGAACAAATTAGAACGTAATTTCAACACCTTTTTAAATTGAAATAAATGTATCAGTAAAATCAAAAACACTCTCTATAATTAATAATGTTACATAGAAAAGAAAATTAACCTAATTTTCAGATAATTTCAAAAATGAAATACAATAATAATTATTAAATAGAAAACCTAATAAAAATTAGTAATAAAAATAATAATAGTAATAATTATTATTATAGTTTTTATTACCAGTTTAATATAAACAAGTTTAACTTGCGTGATTAAATAATGGTTAAATACATTACAGAAAAATATGCGGAAATACCTTTAATAACATACTGCTGTATTGCTACAATAATACTATTCAATACAGAATTACACAGCAAATTTTTAATAATGACTATAAAATTATATTATACGAATTATAATTTGAACTACTTCATACTGTAACTCCTCAACAAATATTACTGTCACGTAAAATTATATAGGTTATTTCATATGTCAAATTTTTTGGGTAAGGAACTACAACAGATGTTATTGGTTACATTTCTGCACAGAACTCAAAATTACAAGTCAAAATAATATATAATACAAAAATCTGGTGTAAAACACTATCACACAACTTTCCCTTGCCAATGATAACCCAATTGCCAAGTCAATTGTTTTTT
Source organism: Catonia carolina (assembly GCA_035578175.1). Classification (NCBI taxonomy): domain Eukaryota; kingdom Metazoa; phylum Arthropoda; class Insecta; order Hemiptera; family Achilidae; genus Catonia; species Catonia carolina. The sequence continues at coordinate 19,192,329 of JAQMRL010000015.1, forward strand.
TTTTATAAGATTGCAACCTTAATATTCTTTTTAGCGCAAAAACATGAAAATAAAATTTGTAGACAATTTAAAAACCTACAACTCTTATTTCGAACATTTTCTTCTATAATGCTTAGTTTAGCGGTAATTAGTAATTTTATGTTTTTTTTTCTCATGAAAATCTGTAAAAAAATGTTTTTGTTTTAAGATTTTACCCTTAGTATGCATTTTACGAAAATGTGTATAATAATTAAATTTATAGAAAATTGAAAGATCTACAACTTTTATTAAAATTATTTTTCTCTACAGAGTCTAGTTAACCGTGAAACAATGATTTTTCGTATTATTAAGCCAAACTGAGGTTAATTTTCATTTGCATCATTCACTCATGATTAAAATAAGGTTATGTTTATTGAGATTAGTTTTTTTGTTTATATATAATGTTTTATAACTAATGTTAGGTTATAGTGTTCATTATTTTCATTGGCAAGAGAAAGTCTTGTGAGTGTTTCACACCAGAATTTATATAATTACATTGTATTTCCGCCCATAACAGACAGGTGGAGTGTCAAATTACTTACACTTAATCTGTTACTTGCAGGGCAAAAATAAACAGTTCTGTTTCATATCACATGGCCAGCTAATTAAATGACTGAATCATTTAAGAACAGAAGAGGTAGAGGTGTAAAAGACACTAATCAGAGTTATCTCCTCTGAAAGTAATGAATCTCATTATAAAGCTAGACCCTGTGGTGAATGAAGTGAAGGTGTCATTTGCAGAGTGGAAAATATGTGCTTTTCAGAGAGTCCGGAATGCTGATAAGCGTACTTTTCAATTCAGTGAGGAAGGCAATTGTAAACCAACTCACTCCTCGTTTTACGTAGTAAAACCTCTAGAAATTCAAACCAGTCTTTTGGCTGATCATCTAAACAACAACAACATTGTATTTCTTTATATTTATATTTATTTTTTATGTTTCAGGTAAACTATTTTACAAATGAAGTTCTTTCCTGTTGATACCTTTTTCGGTAAGCTTCTTTTGTACTTTTAACAATAATTATGGCCGAATTTAATTCATTATAGCCGAAACACAACAAAATTTTGATTAATAAACTTAAACTGAAGGGACTTAAGAAATTTCTCATGTAAACAAAAATGACGATACGGTATTTAAGTTAGTTAAAGGCGATAAAAATGTTGACTTATTTAAGTTTATTACATTAAGTTATGTAATGTAATACAATAAGTAGCAACAAGGTTACATTTTATTGTCTTGTTTTTATATGCATAACTAAGTCATAGTTTATTAATAGTTAACGGTATTTACAGTTCAATTACTATATTAAATAACTCCTAAATAAATAGATTGGTTTAAAAAACTAAAAATATAACCATTAAGGGGACACGGAAAGTAAAAATATTAGAAAAATTAATTTTCTGTGTTTATTTTTTTATTAAAATTCACATTTTTTCTGAATACGGTGATATAAAATGTTTAGTACATAAAAGTTATTTAGTGGCCAAAAAAATGTATAAATGTGGGTTCATATAATCGGGGTAACATTTCTAAGTACCTCATACTCAGATATTTTGGAATAGAACCAGAAAGTAATACGAACAATGCGATGAAGCAACTTGATAGTGAGAGATAGTGTACGGGGAGCAAAAAATTATACATCAACATGTCAGCGTCAAGCTTGAAGGCAAAGAAGATTGAAAAGAAAAATAATTTAAGATGCAGAAGACGAATCTGACTATAAACCAGAAATGTTCTAAAGAAGGTAACTTTTTGGATTATAATCGTTTTTGAAAAGTTCATTTTTACTTTCTCTTGCCTATATGAATATATAGGAAGGAAAGTATTGTTTTCATGTCGATTTTTCGAAATCGAGTTTTCACCGGATCTATACGTTTTCAGACCCCCTGAACCCAAAAAACATGTTTTTAGCGATTGGTCTGTGTGTGGGTCTGTGTGTGTGTGTGTGTGTGTGTGTGTGTGTGTGTGTGTGTCTGTGTGTGTGTGTGTGTCTGTGTGTGAACAGAATATCTCAAGAACGGAACATCGTACGAACTTGAAACTTGAAACTTAAGTTACATACCACTACAAGACGCGACACGAACATTTTCATCAAAATCGGTCAACCGGAAGTAGTAGTTTATTCGTATAATTTTTCAGTTTTTTGCGATTTTCTCAAAAACTGGTCCTACGATTTTTTTTAAAATCGCCTATTTTACTCAATTTTTTATTCTCTACAAGATAGGGTAGGCGCCATGTTTGCTGAAATTCTCGGTGAGGCTGTTTTCACGTAAAAACGTTGTTTTTTTAAGATTACGGCTTTAATATAAATTTTAGCGCAAAAACTTATATAATAAAAGTTGTAGAGAATTTAAAAACCTACAACTTCTCTTTCAAACATTTTTTTGTATGACGCTTAGTTTAGCAGTAATTAGCAATTTTCTGATTTTTTCTCACGAAAACGTGTGAAAAATCGATTTTTTAAAGATTTTGGCCTTAGTATGCATTTTACGACAAAAGTGTATATAACCAAATTTATAAAAAATTAAAAGATCTACAACTTTTATTAAGAGCATTTTTCTCTAAAGAGCCTAGTTTAGAGAGAAAGAGTGATTTTCCGTATTTTTAAACCAAACTGAGTTCGAATTTCATTTTGCGTGTTTCACTCATGATTGAAATATGGTTATATTTTTGAGATTAGTTGTTTGTTTATTTCTAATGTTTTATTACTAATGTTAGGTTTATTGTTAATTATTTATATTGGCAAGAGAAAGTTGTGTGAGTGTTTCACACCAGATTTTTTTCTACATAATGCACCTTTCCTAAAAACTACTGGGTAGATTCATATGAAATTTTGCAGGGTTGTTAAACTGACAAGGAGTTTTACTTTAATACAGGGATTTCTTCATATAGTTTAGTATCGAAAAAATTCTACAAAATATTTTTAACTGAAATCGAGAAATTTACTGCAATAAAAATGCAATATTTTTTTCTCAGTGATGATGTTTTGGTATTTCAACAATCTAAAGTGTTAAAGTACTTAAAACAGTTTAAAGTTTACGTAGTAAAAATTTCAAGGCGATTGTTTGTGTAGTTTTGTAGAAAAAGTACAAAACGTTAAAATGGAAAGATATAGACTTTTCGTGTCCCATTAATGTTGAAAGTTGCATAACATCTAACATAGTGAATATTTATTTTTGCATTTTAATCTGTTCACCTTAAAAAAAATAAGCAACCCATTGAAATGAGGATGATAAGTGTGACGTGTAAATGAGGTGTTGTCTTGTACAGACTAAGGCCGACCATTTCTGAGAAAGAGTATGGTTCATTGAATTCCAAATTCAATGAACCATACTCTTTTTCTGTACAAGACAACACCTCATTTACACGTCACACTTATCATCCTCATTTAATTAAATGAACCAACCATTTAATTAAATCAAACCTATGCAATACTGTGACTCTAGCAATTGTGCTCACATGTAGCCCAGACCCAGAACTGGAAACTGTAATTATAAATTGACTTTAACACCTAATCAAAGACACGGTAAGTACTTTATAATTGACAAGGCTGAACGACAAATGAATAACGACATAATAAACAAAATAAAAAACAAACCAAAATATAACAAGGATATTTAAGAAAGCAGACACCATTAACTTGTATAATAACTTAATTAACAAAACTAGAAAATGCGGAAAACATAATAGCCTACTAAATTACTGCACATTTCACTCTACTTTAAGAATAATAAGCAACAAAAAACAAGCAGACTTTCCTTAATTATAAATTAAGTGTAATTTTAAATGTTACACCAAATAAACAAGAAATATTCAATTTTCTCGTAAACCTTCATATTTACATAATAGTGAAAGATATACACTTATGTACATTCAAAACAATTAGCAAACAGGGTGTCTAAAAAATATGTGAAAGTCTCTAAAATAATCAATTGGTCCTATGAAATTATTAAATATTTTAAATAATAATTCATTTGCCCGAAATTTAAATAATTTTTTCGTATCATGTTATAAAATTTGTAAGATAAAGTAACATAAATGTTTTTTGAATAACATTTTTTGTAGTTCTTCTACAGAGAATCTGAAAATTTTTTCTTGTGTAAATACCTAGCAATAATAGGTAATTGTATTGATAGAATCAGAGATATTGGAGGGAAAGATCGTACGAAAGAAACCGAAAATATAGTAAATTTTGAACTAAATTAATTACATTATTAGATTTACTCATTTTATGGACTTCCACGAAAAGCAAAAGTAGACAAAACACGAAAATATACTTCTTATTTTTTTCCTCTTTCTTCTTTCAAGCTTTCAGTAAAAAAAAAAATAATAATAAGGGCTCAAAACAGAGCTTTTGAAAAAATTTAAATATATATTGTTCTTTCTTATTTTATTTCTTCTTTCAAGCTTTTAGTTAAAAAATCAGAATAAGGGCTCAAAACAGGTTTTGGAAAAATTTGTATATGTTCTTTTTACTTTTCATTCTTCTTTTTCCCGGATTCGATTCCCGGTCAGGTGTGTCATTTTTTCATCATTCATTTTCATTATCATCATTATCCACCGCCTGGATTAGCAAAAGTCTCAGAACAGTCAGAGGTAAAACCAAAAAAAATTCTTCTTTCAAACTTTCGGTGAAAAAATTAGAATATGGGCTCAAAACAGAGCTTTTGGAAAAATTTAAATATATTCTTCTATTTTCTTTTATTTCTTCTTTCAAGCTTTCAGTTAAAAAAATCAGAATAAGGACTCAAAACAGCTTTTGGAAAAATTTTAATATATATTTATTTTCTTACCATTCTTCTTTCAAGTTTTCGCTGTAAAAAAAATCAGAGTAAGGGCTCAATACAGAGCTTTTGGAGGAGTTAAAATTTTTTCATGTAGTCTAATATGACTAAACGATAAAGAAAAAGTCGTATTCATGTTTTGTGTAGGCCTATATTCAGTACATCAGTAGGATACATTATGTCAGAAAAAACAAGATTTTTACATGGTCATGTGAGTAATTTAAACGAGAACGCATTGTGAAATCCGCGTAATATCTACAGGTATATTCCTTGCATACACCAATGATGTAACAAGGTACAGTATGATGATAAACTACTACAGAAAGAATTAGTGCGGAATGTTAGTGGCATAACAGAACTATGTGGCCACTGGAATACTGTAGCCTACTACCATTCTATTATTATAGAATCAAGATGCAACAAGGAAAAAGTTGAAATCACTATTATTTATTATCTTTTTTTAAAAACTAAACTAGAGTAAACCGCTCTTTCTTACTAATTTTCTAGTAACACTACATTGTTTACTTCAGTCCTATTTAGATTCTGCATTTTGTATTGTATACCGTAAGTACAATATCCACTTATCCATCACTTTAACTTCCTGATCAACTGGTGATGTAAAATTCACTACAATTTACACATTTTTTGAACATTTAATATTGTACGATTTCATCGTATTTGCGTTTCATACTTTTCTATCTGCCCATAACAGACAGGTGGAGTGTCAAATTATTTACACTCAATCTGTTAGTTGCAGGGCTAAAATAAATAGTTCTGTTTCTTGTCACATGGTCAGCCAATTAAATGACTGAATCATTTAAGAACAAAAGAGGTAGAGGTGTAAAAGACACTAATCAGAGTTATCTCCTCTGAAAGTAATGAATCTCATTATAAAGCTAGACCCTGTGGTGAATGAAGTGAAGGTGTCATTTGCAGAGTGGAAAATATGTGCTTTTCAGAGGGCCCGACATGCTGATAAGCGTACTTTTCCACTCAGTGAGGAAGGCAATGGTAAACCACCTCACTCCTCGTTTTACTTAGTAAAAACTCTATAGGTTCAAACAAGCCTTTTGGCTGATGACCTGAACAACAACAACAACTTTTCTATATAAAATTACATTTCACACCCTATCAAATATAAAAATTTACGGATTTAAAATTATTAAATATAAAATTTTTATACGGATTTGAACACTGGAGAGTGGTTACCGGTGTATAAAGGTATCGGAATTTAATGGTTGGGGTTGAATTAACCATACTCTCTCAGGAATGATCGGCCTGAGTTTATACGAGACTACACCTCATTTACACGTCATAAATATTATCTTCATTTCATTCGGGTCATGGGGTTGCTTATTGTTCTAAACTAAACAGATTGCAACGTACATAAATTAGGAATAAAAAAGAACTGTGCTGGGGTCAATTATTTTGTGTAAATACTGGCGTACTACAAGGAAGTGTACTTAAACCAAGACTGTTTTCTATAAGTGCCATTAATATAACAACTTATATTTTTGTACGACTATGTCCATTAGGAACCACATTAGGTACCACAAGAAAGTGTACTTGCACCACTTATTCATATTTTTTGGCTTTATTATAAATTTAGATTGAACCTTATTAATTTTTATCATTTTAAGTTGCATTTAAATCTTGGTCATTAGCAACTAGTTTTGGTAAACGACCGGTGACTTTGAACGATTAATAATTTTTCAGACTCTACCCGGAAATCGAACACGGGATATCGCTTTGCAGCGTAACACACTAATCAGTGGGCCACGAAGACGGCCATATTTTTAAATATTTTAATCAGTGCATTATTTTGGTTATTTTTTCCGACCTGTAGTGTAGTGGTCAGCGCAACTGGCTTTTATGCCGGGGTCCCGGGTTCAATTCCCGATCAGGTCTGGCATAGTTTCATCTATATGTCGCCTCATATCATTACCTACGCGCAAGCAATGGCTTTTGTAAGCATCACCTCTCTATTAAAAATAAAATTTAAATTATTCAAAAATTTTAGACATTGACAACTCTCTCGTATTGTAGACCTAATTTCAATCGTAATGTTATCAATAAATTATGCCCAAAACGGGCAGGTGGAGTGTTATTTTAATTGCACTCTATCTGTTTGGTCCAGGGCTAAAAAAAAAATAGTTCTGTTTCTTATCACAAAGTCAGCCACTTATATGACTGAACTATTTAAGAACAGAAGAGGTAGAGGTGTAAAAGATACTAGTCAGAGTTCTCCTCTAAGATTAATGAATTTCACTATGCAGCCAGACCCTGTGGTGAATATAGTGAAGGTGTCATTTGCAGGGTGGAAAGTGAGTGCATTTCGGAGGGCCTGGCATGCTGATAAGCATAATCTTTCAACTCAGTGAAGAAGGCAGTGGTAAACCACCTTACTCCTCGTTTTTACTTAGTAAAACCTCTAGAGGTTCAAACCAGCCTTTCGGCTGTTGACCTAAACAACAACATTAATAAATTAAAGAAGCCAACACCAACCGTAAGTTTTTGGTAAATCGCGTCATGGCGGTGACCTTAATAGTATTCTCAGCCTTAATAGCTTGTTTATTTCTAAAACAAATCTGCAAAAATGGAAATTAAATAACTGGAACACTTGACACATAATTTCCAATTATAAACTTGTATTGTAGAAAGAAACTCGACGATCATTATGGTACTGAAGTATTCTTTCATACCTCTAAAAGGCAAAATAGCATTTTATCGTTACTTCGATATATCTCGAAGTAACGACAAAAACTTATCGATTAATCGGTTACAAATATGCGGCACAACATCAATCAGTCGATATTTATTTTTATCTTTTTTTATTTTCTTCACTTTCTTGGTCAATAAACGTTTATTGCCTTAAATCGCAACATTTATTTATATTTAAGTACCTCGTTTTTAAATACATTGTTCGTTTAAATAAATAAAATTGGAAATACAACTTTTTTTTATTATTTATCGTCATAGCGATAATATTTGTATTGTCTCGTGTTACGATACATAAGATTCTGCCCTACATATATCACATAAATTTTGATTGATTACGTTAAAGAATGTATTATTTAAATTATTTAAAATATCACGTAGAAAAATTATACAATTTTTTTTATAAAAGTACTTCCGTAGTTCTTTCCCGGTTAACGTTATTTTATACCGGGTAAAATAACTTTAGGGTAAAAGATTTTTGGGTTAAAAGTATGCCCATGATAGGAGTGTTAATTTTTTGTACTCAATCTGCTAGTTTCAGCGGTACAAAAAATAGTTCTGTTTCTTATCACATGGTCAACCAATTATATGACTGAAGCATTTAAGAACAGAAGAGGTTTTTTTTTGTCATCAGTCTCTCGACTGGTTTGATGCAGTTCTCCAACCTGTTCTATCTTGTGCAAGTCGTTTCATATCTACATACCTGTAACACCCTACATCTTTTGTAATTTGCTTTATATATTCTAATCTTTGCCTCCCTCTACAATTTACTCCCTCAATGTTACCCTCCATTATTGATAGCCCAATACCTGGATGTCTTAGGATATGCCCCACTAGCCTGTCCCTTCTTTTGGTAAGATGCTTCCATATACTTCTTTTTTCAACCACTCGCCTAAGAACCTCTAAATTACTTATTTTGTCCACCCACCTAATCTTTAACATTTTCCTATAACACCACATTTCAAAAGCTTCTATCCTCTTCCGTTCTACAGCCCCTATCACCCACGTTTCACTTCCGTATAATACTGCACTCCAAACATAATGTTTTAAGAAATTTTTCCTAATCTGTAAATCAATGTTTGTAGTCAGTAAGCTGTTTTTCATTTCAAAGGCTTTTCTAGCTTGAGCAATTCTACTCTTGATATCACTCGTGCTTCTACCATCCTTTGTTATTTTACTCCCTAGATAGCAGAATTCCCCAACTTCCTGTATGTTTACGTTGCCTACTTTTAAATTTCCCATCTCTTCTAAACCACTCTTGCTGCTGCACAACACTTTCGTTTTGTTCTTATTAATTTTCATGAAGTAACAGAAGAGGTAGAGGTGTAAAATACACTAATAAGTATTATTTTCTTTATTATTTATTTATTATTATTGCTAAAAGCAAGTACAATGAATCTTATCCTATTTTATTTCTTAATACCCGCATAGGTCTAGGCCTGTGCGCGGGTATAAGTTGGTTAATTTTATTTATTCTATTACCTATAATAATAGCTTTTTATACAGGGTGATTCACGAAGATATGCAGAAACTTTTGAAGCTCATTGTACATGTAAAAATAATGAAAAAAGTTTATATAAACATGTGTCCGGAAATGCTTCGTTTCCGAGTTACGGGTAGCGAAAGTTTCACCCAGATTTCAGCTCACCAGGTGAAATGAGGTCTTCCTGAAATTCTGGTAAGGTAGATTAAGGGGCAAATTCAATCATTTCTTATGGTTTTTCATCTGATAAATTGAATAAAACAGGTTCCAGAACTGTAAGTTAAATATTTTTTAAGAAAACCAGTGTCAAATGCAAAAAATGGAGTGAAAAACAAATTTTTTCATCTTTGGGCATGAATAACTTTGTTATTTCACCAAGAAACAGTTAAAATTTTTGAATAAAACATGTAGAAAATTTTATTTTGAACAAAACGGTGTAAATAAAGTACACAGAAAGCGAATAGATGTTTGATTAAATGAATTTTTATTCATAACAGTACAAAGTAAATTAACCGGTAAAACAAAGATGAAAAAATGTGTTCTTTCACTCAATTTTTGCATTTGAGACTGGTTTTCTCAAAAACTATTTAACTTACAGTTCTGGGACCTGTTTTATTCAATTTATCAGGTCAAAAACCATAAGAAACGATTGAATTCGCCCCTTAATCTACCTTACCAGAATTTCAAGAAGACCTCATTTCACCTGGTGAGCTAAAATCAGGGCAAAATTTTTCGCTAGCCGTAACTCAGTAACGATGCATTTCCGGACTCATGTTTATATAAACTTTTTTCATTATTTTTACATGTACAATGGGCTCCCAAAGTTTCTGCACATCTTCGTGAATCACTTTGTATCTACACTAAATTTACATAAAACAAAAGAAACAAAAATTTACAAAAAAACATCACAAAGACATGACTGAAATAGCGATGGGATAGATATACAATTAGTCAGACGGATGATGAAGGAACAAGGTGTTTCAGCTGTGGAGCCCCTGGCAAGGGAAGAGGAACAGAGGTCGTTCCCAAACACGATGGAGGGACGACTTAAAAGTGGTAACCGGATTACATTGGGCAGGAATGGCGCAGAGGAGAAGATTGTGATGGAGACAGACTGGGGAGACCTATATCGGACACTGGATGATGATGAGCTGATGATGATGATGAAGAAAAAGAAGGAGGAGGAGGAGGAGGAGGAGGAGGAGGAGAAGGAGGAGGAAGAGAAAGAGAAAGAGGAAGAGGAAAAGGAGGAGGAAGAGAAAGAGAAGGAGAAAGAGGAGGAGGAAAAGAAGGAGGAAAATGAGGAGAAAAAGGAGGAGGACAGGGAGGAGAAAAAGGAGGAGGAAAAGGAGGAGGAAAGGGAGGAGAAAAAGGAGGAGAAAAAGGAGGAGAAAAGGAGGAGAAGGAGGAGAGAGGCGGATAGAGGGGGAGAGAGGGGTAGAAAGGAGGAGGAGGAGGAGGAGGAGGAGGAGGAGGAGGAGAGGTTAATTTAAACTATTATAGAATACCATAATTAATTGTTATTAAGGGATCACAGATTAAAGTTTTCAAGAAATAAATATATAAATATAAAAAAAATTCTGATATCTTCTACTAGGAAATCTTTTACTTTTGTAAATCCTAAAGTAATTTCAAAATATTAATTTTGTCCCTATGAACAATAAATTAATATTAATTAGTTGATTAATATGACCAGTACATATTTAATTTAAACAATTTAATTACTATAATTTAGAAGTAATTATTAAGTTAAATTAATAAATATATAAATTGATTTTATAACAAATATTAAAGCAATTAATAAAATAAAAATATGTATAATTATATACAACCCGAGGGTAATAACAACTAAATCAATTAACCTGGTATTTACCTTTTTAAAAAAAAATTTTGTAATACCGTAAGAATTAAAAATTTAAATATTGTGTCATATTGCCCGCAGTGTTTTTTCTCTTAATATTTTAAAATAAATTACAATAATTATTTTCTTGTAAAATACTATAGAAAGTAGGTATCTATTTGCATAACTAGATCATTGAAATCGGTTTAAGTTCCTTGAAGCAAAATTAAGTAAGTTAATTTTCATATATTAATACAAACATATCATCTGGAGGCCAAATGTCACTTTTTAAGAAACCGTAAAATTATGTACATAAATTAATAAAAGAGTACTTAATAGCAATCAAAATACTAAAAGCAATTAAGTTCATAGTACTTAATAATAGTTAAGTCCGTGCTTCTGTTTAGGTTAATAGCTACTGGTTGGAACCATTAAAGGTTTGACTTAGTAAAGTTTACAAGGTTTCTGTTTAATAATGTAACATGAAAATTTCCCCCATATTTTAGATTTTCAATTTCAATTTTCCAATATATTGAAATATATTTTTAATTCGTTTTTTCACTGAAATATTGAAGTTAAATTGAGAAACTTTTTCTTAAAGAGCCATACTACTCGTACCTTCCCGTGCTAGACTAAAAATGAAATAAAGAATTGTAGAAGATTTGCGACACGTTTAGAGTATGAAAAATGATGATAGACTTTTTGAAGAAAAAAAATCTGGTGTGAAACACTCACACAACTTTCTCTTGCCAATGCAAATAATTAAAAATAAACCTAACATTAGTATTAAAACATTAGAAATGAACAAAAACTAACCTCAAAAACATAACCTTATTTTAATCATGAGTGAATGACGCAAAATGACAATCGAACTCAGTTTGGCTTAAAAATACGGAAAAACACGCTTTTACGCTAAACTAGGCACTGTAGAGAAAAATGCTCTAAACAAAAGTTGTAGATCTTTTAATTTTCTATAAATTTAATTATATACACTTTTGTCGTAAAATGCATACTAAGACCGAAATGTTAAAAAAATCGATTTTTCTCACGTTTTCGTGAGAAAAAAAAACAGAAAATCGCAAATCACCGCTAAACTAAGCGTTATACAAAAAAATGTTTGAAACAGAAGTTGTAGGTTTTTAAATTCTCTACAACTTTTATTATATAAAGTTTTGCGCTAAAATGCATATTAAAGCTGTAATCTTAAAAAAACAACGTTTTTACGTGAAAACAGCCTCACCGAGAATTTCAGCAAACATGGCGCCTAACCTATCTTGTAGAGAATAAAAAATTGAGTAAAATAGGCGATTTTAAAAAAAATCGTAGGACCAGTTTTTGAGAAAATCGCAAAAAACTGAAAAATTATACGAATAAACTACTACTTCCGGTTGACCGATTTTGATGAAAATGTTCGTGTCGCGTCCGGTAGTGGTATGTAACTTAAGTTTCAAGTTTCAAGTTCGTACGATGTTCCGTTCTTGAGATATTCTGTTCACACACAGACACACACACAGACACACACACACAAACACAGACACACACACAGACCAATCGCTAAAAACATGTTTTTTGGGTTCAGGGGGTCTGAAAACGTATAGATCCGGTGAAAACTCGATTTCTTAAAATCGACATGAAAACAATACTTTCCTTCCTATATATTCATATAGGCAAGAGAAAGTAAAAACGGATTATTTAGTTATATTATAACGGAACAAGTCGTAGAGTTTACATTATTTTCTGTTTGAATGATCTATTTATTGCATGCTTGTTGGACGCGGCAGCGGACCTTTTCACCCAACATACGAGGGCGGGTATTAAATAACGAGATTGACGTTGTAAAAAATTTTATTTTTATTTTATACTACATAATCACTTGTTGTAACCTTCAATATACACTCCTTCTCTATCCCTACAACGCTCCATGCGAATCTTCCATTGTTGGAAACAGTGCTGGAAGTCATTTTCTGTCAGCACCTTCAGAACACCTGCCGCTTTCTCTTTTACAGCTTCCACAGACTCAAATCTTCTCCCTTTTAATGCAGATTTCACTGTACAACAAACACTCCCGTTTTTTGTAAATTTATTTGAATAAAAACCACGCTTTAAAACCATCCGTATCAGAAATTTTATGTTTTTTACTTGGTGAGATATGCGGTTCCAAACACAGGTCTTATCTTTCATTTTACGTTTTATAGAAGTTTTTTTATGGTTGTATTTTTATGGTTAGGATACTAATAACCACACCTTTTTAGTAATGATCGGCTTGAGTCTGTACAAAACTTCACCTCTTTTACACGTCATACATACGAGATCATCCTCATCTCATTGGATCATGGGGTTACTTATTGTTCTTAAATTAAACAGCTTGTAACGTACACAAATTAGGGTTAAAAAAATAATACAGAACGTCCCCTCATGGGCTTGAATGGAATGTTATTTTAAACAAATTACTAGAAAGCTAAGAGAAAATGCATGAAGAGATAAAATACAAGTGATGAATAAAACTTTCAAAAACAAATGATACACCTTTTACAAGTTTTATCACATTTTTATTACACATGTGTGTAATATTACGTAGGTATATTAAATAAAAATATTATTTTGCAATAAAAAATTTCTAGTAAGGAAAAACAAACACCAATTATTACATAGATATACAGAGTGATATAAAATTCAACGACAATCTTGCGGGATCTAATTCTGTTGGCGAAAATAATAAAAGAAATATTCTTATAAACTTATGTATATAATAAAATTTTATTTCTATATTAAATTTAAATTATTTGCACTCGATCTGCTAGTACCAGGGTTTATAAAAATAGTTCTGTTCCTTATAATATTGTCAGCTAATTTTACGACTAGACCATTTAGAGCAGAAGAGGTAAAAGTCTAGAAGAGACTACTGTTGTTTAGGTGAACAGCCGAAAAGTTGTTTTGAACCTCTAGAGGTTTTACTAAGTAAAAACGAGGAGTGAGGTTGTTTACAATTGCCTTCCTCACTGAGTTGAAAGAGTATGCTTATCAGCATGCCGGGCCCTCCAAAAAGCACCCACTTTCCACCCTGCAAATGACACCTTCACTTCATTCACCACAGGGTCTGGCTGTATAGTGAAATTCATTACTATCATAGGTGATAACTCTGACTAGTGTCTTTTACACCTCTACCTCTTCTGTTCTTAAATAGTTCAGTCATATAATTGGCTGACTATATGATAAGAAACAGAACTATGTTTTGTAGCTCTAGAACCAACAGATCAAGTGCAATTAATTTAACACTCCATCTGCCCGTTATGGGCATCAAGACACTACTATTGGTTTCATAATCAAAGACACCCGAGTTTGAACCCTTACATCTCCAAAACTATGAGTCGAATTTCAACATATTTTACATTAAAATTTTGCTTATTTTATACTGACTGTTTTTATTTGTCTTCCGACCTTGATATCGCAATTTTTAAACAAATTAAAAATATACGTTTATTATAGGTCAACGCAGAATAAAATAAGCTAAATTTTGATGTAAAGTATGTTGAAATCTGACTCATAGTTTTGGAGAAGCAAGGGTTCAAACTCGGGTGTCTATGATTATGAAACCGATATTAGTCACAGCTATCTCCTTTGAGAGTAATGAATTTCATTTTACACCCAGATCCTGGGGTGAATGAACTGAAGGTGTCATTTGCAGGGTGGAGAGTCGATGCTTTTCAAAGAGCCTGGCACGCTTATAAGCATAATTTTCAACTCAGTAAGGAAATCAATGGTAAATTACCTTACTCCTCTTTTAACTTAGTAAAGCCACTAGAGGTTCAAACCAGCCTTTCGGCTGATGACCTAAACAACAACATTGTTACAATACTTTTTATGTTTTATGTCAGATATTTTAACACGTTGATTTTTTTTCGATATTTTATCTACGTGACCCAAATATGTGTCACACTTGTCTTTAAAAATCTGGTGTGAAACACTCACACAACTTTCCCTTGCCAATGCAAATAATTAACAATAAACCTAACATTATTAATAAAATATTAGAAATAAAAAACTAACCTCAAAAACATAACCTTATTTTAATCATGAGTGAATGATGCAAAATGAAAATCAACCTCAGTTTGGCTTAGAAATACGGAAAATCACTCTTTCTCTCTAAACTAGGCTCTGTAGAGAAAAATGCTATAAATAAAAGTTATAGATCTTTTAATTTTCTATAAATTAAATTATATACACTTTTGTCGTAAAATGCATACTAAGGCCGAAATATTAAAAAAATAAATTTTTCACACATTTTCGTGAGAAAAAAAACAGAAAATCGCATATTACCGCTAAACTAAGCGTTATACAAAAAATTGTTTGATATAAAAGTTGTAGAATTTTTAATTCTCTACAACTTTTATTACATAAAGTTTTGCGCTAAAATGCATATTAAAGCCGTAATCTTAAAAAAACTATTTTTTACGTAAAAACAGCCTCACCAAGAATTTCAGCAAACATGGCGCCTACCCTATCTTGTAGAGAATAAAAAATTGAGTAAACCAGGCGATTTTTAAAAAAATCGTAGGACCAGTTTTTGAGAAAATCGCAAAAAAGTGAAAAATTACACGATTAAACTACCACTTCCGGTTGACCGATTTTGATGAAAATGTTCGTGTCGAGTCCGGTAGTGGTACGTAACTTAAGTTTCAAGTTTCAAGTTCGTACGATGTTCCGTTCTTGAGATATTCTGTTCACACACACACACACACACACACACACACAGACCAATCGCTAAAAACATGTTTTTTGGGTTCAGGGGGTCTGAAAACGTATAGATCCGGTGAAAACTCGATTTCGAAAAATCGACATGAAAACAATACTTTCCTTCCTATATATTCATATAGGCAAGAGAAAGTAAAAATGGGCCACTGCATCAAAAATGAGTCACAGTACATGGCTGATTTTTAAGCCGTGTTTTGTGGTTTCAAAAGCCACAGCTTCAGAGAGTGACATTATACACGTAAGGCTGTTTAAATAGTTGGTATTTTTCAAATAATAGGATATTTCGTATACAGGTAGTTTTCCTTGTTGTCCTGTACTAGAATGTTTCTATTTTTAAATTTTATTATTTCTTTTGCTTATTTTGGTTGAAAGAAATAGTCTAGAATACTTTGCAAGTAAACACAATTATGTTAATTTACTGTTTTTATTGTGACGCAAAAATGGGTCACATGGCTCTGAAATGTAAAATCATTCCAGCAGGCCATGTGACCCAAAAGTGTGTCACAACTTAATTTTACAAAAAAAAATATGTGTTATTATTTTAATTAATAAGTGAAGTAAAATAAGAAAAAAAGGAATAAAATGTGAAAAATAAAAAAGTACGATGACCCCGCTGTAAGTGTCATAAAATTTAGTGCGGCAGTCAACGTGTTAAGACTATATTGTTGGGGGACCTGATTTATTCAATTTTTCAGGTTAAAAATTACAAGAGATACTATTAATTTTTACTTTCTCTTGCCTATATGAATATATAGGAAGGAAAGTATTGTTTTCATGTCGATTTTTCGAAATCGAGTTTTCACCGAATCTATACGTTTTCAGACCCCCTGAACCCAAAAAACATGTTTTTAGCGATTGGTCTGTGTGTGTGTCTGTGTGTGTGTGTGTGTGTGTGTGAACAGAATATCTCAAGAACGGAACATCATACGAACTTGAAACTTGAAACTTAAGTTACATATCACTACCGAACCCGACACGAACATTTTCATCAAAATCGGTCAACCGGAAGTAGTAGTTTATTCGTATAATTTTTCACTTTTTTGCGATTTTCTCAAAAACTAGTCCTACGATTTTTTTAAAAATCGCCTGGTTTACTCAATTTTTTATTCTCTACAAGATAGGGTAGGCGTCATGTTTGCTGAAATTCTCGGTGAGGCTGTTTTCACGTAAAAACGTTGTTTTTTTAAGATTACGGCTTTAATATAAATTTTAGCGCAAAACTTATATAATAAAAGTTGTAGAGAATTTAAAAACCTACAACTTCTGTTTCAAACATTTTTTTGTATGACGCTTAGTTTAGCAGTAATTAGCGATTCTCTGATTTTTTCTCACGAAAAAGTGTGAAAAATCGATTTTTTTAAGATTTTGGCCTTAGTATGCATTTTACGACAAAAGTGTATATAACCAAATTTATAGGAAATTTAAAGATCTACAACTTTTATTTAACGTATTTTTCTCTACAGAGCCTAGTTTAGCGTGAAATAGTGATTTTCCGTATTTCTAAGCTTAACTGAGGTTGATTTTCATTTTGCATCATTCACTCATGATTAAAATAAGGTTATGTTTTTGAGGTTAGTTTTTTGTTTATTTCTAATATTTTATTATTAATGTTAGGTTTATTGTTAATTATTTGCATTGGCAAGAGAAAGTTGTGTGAGTGTTTCACACCAGATTTTTTTTCTTAAAATCTCAAATATTGCCGTACAGCCTCAATTCACCGGGGTTAATAAATCCAGGTGAAATCTTTCACCAGCTATAACTCACAACGAAGCGTTTCTACCAACTAGTAGACGTACCTTTAGACTATTAAATCTTCAGCTATAGAATGAGCTCTCAAAAGATTTCCGTTAAATTTTGAATCACCTGTACAAAATGTACTGAATATTCTTTTCTTTTTTTTTTTATTCCTAATTTGTGTACGTTGCAATCTGTTCAATTTAGAACAATAAGCAACCCCATGACCCAATGAGATGAGGATGATGTGTATGACGTGTAAATGAAGTGTAGTCTTGTACCGACCCAGGCCGACCATTCCTGAGAGAGTATGGTTAATTGAACACCAACCATCAAAGTACACCGGTAACCACTGCCTAGTATTCAAATCCGTATAAAAGTAACTACTTTTACTAGGATATACTGAATATATTTGAGTAATTTAAGAAATTTTAATTCGATTTATATAGAATGAGAGAAATTACAAAGTTGAGAGTTAAAATATTAAAGGATGAAAATACATACAATATATTTTAGGCTTAATAATATTAACCTATAAGGAAAAAACACAACAAATGTAGCCTATTACCGAAGATTATATTTTTTTGACTAACCAAAACTTTCCCTTTTATCGTTCGCTTTTTAATTACTTGATTTCGCGATCTAATTAGTAAAGTTTTTATGATTATTTGTTTGGTGTAATAAAAATTTATATTTTAGTATTGTCTGTATTCAGTAATTTCATATTTTTCTGTAATAAAAAAAGGTTATATGTTATATTAATATGTGTAACTTGAAAGGAGTTTTTTATTTTATTCATTTTTTATTGTATTACTTCCATTTCGTATACGAGTGAGGTTTTCAGTGTTAAGCTGCTTGAATGTTTCTATATTATTAAAAATTAAATCATCATGTCCGCGCCGGCGCATCTGCAAAATTCTCATGCTGAATCCGTATTTATTTTATGCATTCATTGGAAATGAATATTTATTTTGTTAAAATTGACGTTTTGTTTTTGTTTATTTCTGAAGAGCATCAACATCTTGGTTATTAGTGACAATTTTGGTTTAAGGAAATAAATTCATGAATTTTTATTTGTCAAACGGAAAAGACAACGCAAAAATAGAATTAAATTACTACTAAAACTTTACTAAAATTGTACATTGGAATTTCAGGTTTATCATACTTAGTATAAAATGTCATCTTCTTCTTTTTACTATCAAGGATTAGGCATAAGCCTGTTCCGAACTCACAAACAATCCTACACATATACACAAACACGAGAAATTCCAACCCGTACATCTCGACTAATGCCATCTTCTTTGAGGTCTTCCCACCTCCCTTCTTCCAACTGGAACATCTTTGGTAACTTTGAAGGGTATTCTGTACTCTGACATCCGTTCCAAATGTTGACTCCATTGATTACGGTACTCCTCCACTTTTCCATTCAGACTAAATACCCCCAACTCAGATCTAATTTTCTCGTTATGTATTAGATATAACCTCGAGCAGCCCTTCACTCTGTGATATACAATGTCATTTAAGTCTAAATTCTACTCAGATTACATTTAAAGAGCATTCTTTGTAAGATAATTTTAAAAACGGTGGGTTTTAAAGTTTTATTATTTTCCAGACCCTAACCGGGAATCGAACAAGGGACATCCACTTCTCAGTACAGCTACCTACACCCAATGATTCAATTACAAAGACGCATGTTGCAAAATTGTTTTCAAAACTCTTAAATCTCAATATGACTTTTGTGCAATATCAATAACAAAAGAAGGGATAGGCTAGTGGGGCATACCTTAAGACATCCAGTATTGATTGATCTATCAATAATGGAGAGTAATATTGAGGGAGTGAATTGTAGGGGGGGGGAGGCAAAGGTTAGAATATAAAGCAAATAACAAAACATGTAAGATAGTCGTATCATATCTACAGGTATAGGGTGATTCAAAAAGAGCGCCGGTTTTGATATATCAAATTAAGAGATTTATTTTATTGAAAAACTGAAAATAAATACATCAACAAGTTCATCTTACCTTCCGATTTCATGTATGAAAAATGATGTCATGCATGTGTCCTCCTCTACTGCGCTGGCACGCATCAACTCTGTCCATGAAATTGGATATTACTGCACGACAAGTTTCGACTTCCATTTGCCCGATAACCCGTCGAATTTCCTCCTTCAAGTCATTGATGTTTTGGGGTTTATTGGCATACACCAATGACTTCAGATGACCCCAAAGATGAAAGTCACAAGGCGTCAAGTCACACGACCTTGGTGGCCATTGATGGTCGGAATTACGAGAAATGATGCGATCCTGGAACCGTTCACGGAGCAACAACATTGTTTCTCGTGCAGCAACTGAATTTTATACGGGTGATATTGGAGATCGTATCGAAGAATTCTCCGTACAGAAGAACATCGTAAACCCAATTGTTGAGATCGGCGACGTATTGATTTTGCTGGGCTAACAGCCACACTGTCACGAACCAACGCAACGTTCTGCTCAGTTCGGCCAGAACGACGACGTCCAGAACTTTTAAGGTCGACTGTTGAACCCGTCTCAAAAAACTTTTTCATGAGCCTGCGAACTGTTGATTCATTCGGTGCTTCATTACGTCCTAGAGTACCGCGAAGTCGCCTGACAGTAGCCGCATAACTCTCTCCACTCTGGTAAAATGTTTTGACGATTAACACTCGTTGCGCAATAGTAAACTTCTCCATGGTTAGACAGAGACTGCGAGAGTATTACACTGCGAACAAGAGAAACTACAACTGAATCGTCAATCGGAATGTTCTCCGAAATAGAAATGTGGTCAAACAATGTTGCCAACCGATAAACCAAAATTTACCAGCCGTTTAAAAACCGGCGCTCTTTTTGAATCACCCTATACCTACACCCAGTGACTTAACTACAAAGACGCATGTTGCAAAATTGTTTTCAAAACTCTTAAATCTCAATATGACTTTTGTGCAATATCAATAACAATAGAAGGGATAGGCTAGTGGTGCATACCTTAAGACATCCAGTATTGGTCTTTCAATAATGAAGAGTAATATTGAGGGAGTGAATTGTACGGTCTGAAATTGAATTGGTGAAATTGATGGTCATTAGCAAAAATAGAATCCCTACATATCATCTTATTATTAACAATAAGCGTATTGAGCAAGTAAGCAAATACTCCTATCTTGGGACCATCGTAAATGAGCAATGGGATCAATCTCAGGAGATAAAGTCTCGCATAGAAAGAGCCAGAGCTGTTTTTAATAAAATGAAAAACATTTTTACAAGCCACGACTTAACAATGACGGTAAAGATGAAGCTAATACGATGTTATGTCTTCTCTGTTCTTTTTTATGGGGTTGAGTCGTGGACCTTGACTAAAGCCTCCTGTAGAAAGTTGGAGGCCTTTGAGATGTGGCTCTACCGCCGGATGTTGAGAGTGTCATGGACAGATCGGGTGAGAAATGAAGAAATACTCCGAAGAATGGGGAAAAGTATGGAGGTCCTATTGACGGTGAAATGTCGCAAACTACAATACCTTGGTCACATAATGAGGAATGAAAGCAGATTCCACTTGCTGCAGTCTATATTGCAGGGAAAGGTATCAGGTAGAAGAAGTGTGGGTAGAAGAAGATTCTCGTGGTTGAAGAATCTCAGAATATGGTTTTCGAAGACGTCCACCGAACTATTCCGTGCGGCAGTAGATAGAGTTGTCATAGCCAGGATGATAGCCAACGTCCGGAACGGACTGGCACGATAAGAAGAAGAATTGTACGGGGAGGCAAAGGTTAGAATATAAAGCAAATAACAAAACATGTAAGATAGTCGTATCATATCTACAGGTATATGATACAACTTGCGCACGATAGAACAGCTTGGAGAACTACATCAAACCAGTCGAGAGACTAATGACAAAAAATAAATAAATAAAACTATTTATTTGTAAAATATATCAAAAACTGAAAAAATTTGAATAAAATACATTAAAAAATACAGTTACTATACGGCGTAAATAAAATTCGGCAAGAAATTCCTCCAAAATGATGAGTGATTCAATACATTATGACATCACCAAACAAGTGATGAATTTCACAAAAAAAATATAATTAATGTTTTAACTTGTTTACTTTAAACGAAGAAAATACTTTTAAAAAATAAATAAAAGTATGACTCAGTAATTATGGATAGTAAGATATTTTACTTCCGACATTTTGTTTAGATTTAGGAAGGGAGTGGCTACAAAAAGAACCGGCTACAAAAAAAACGTCATCATAGTCGTCAAGATTCAAGTGCAAACGGTAAAAGGCTTTCTATTTTTCTTAAGTTTATTATTATAAATGAATACCAATGATCAATAGGTTAATAATAATACTAATAATAATAATAATAACAGGGAAAGTGAATTTTTTTCACTTTTTACATCGATTATTAGAAATAATTAACGCGGTTTTAATAATAATGATGATAATAAATACAAATGGTCATATTTTATCTGTGCTATTACACGAGATCGTAAAATATATTTAAAATTTTTATGTCGGTCATGGTTAAGAACTTGAAAAAATAAAAATCCCTTCGCTTTTTATCATTATCATCATCTTCATTTTTAAATTCAAACTATATATTTAATTTATTGCAAAAAAATGTAATAAAATAACTTGTAATAAAACAATAAAACGGAAAAGTATATATTACAGTTTTTTTATGTTTGTTTTTGTAGCCTGCTATCACGGATGTTTGTTTAAAATAAACCTACTAACCGAGAAGTTAAATCCGTTAAAAAATTCTGATGTAAAACAATCACACAATTTTTTCTTGTCAATGTATATAATGAACAATATTACCTACATTTAAATCTATAATAATATACAACTTGGCGTATGTATGTCCAACGGTTTTCGAAAACGGCTTTAACGATTTTCTGGAAATTCGTGTAGTATAGGTGTTTTCAGGGTCTACAAATCGATTGTGCTTAGATCTCATATTTGAAAAAAAAATCGTTAACTCGCTAAATTAAGAAATATAATTAGAACATTTTTTTTATAAAAAATTGTGAAAATAGTTAAGAAAATGTTTTTTTAATAAAGTGTTGTTTGTTGTTTAGGTCATCAGCCAAAAGGCTGGTTTGAACCTTTAGAGGTTTTACTTAGTAAAACGAGGAGTGAGGTGGTTTACCATTGCCTTCCTCACTGAATGGAAAAGTATGCTTATCAGCATGCCGGTCCCTCTGAAAAGCACATATTTTCCACTCTGCAAATGACACCTTCACTTCATTCACCACAGGGTCTGGCTGTATAGTGAAATTCATTACTTTCAGAGGAGGTAACTCTGATTAGTGTCTTTAACACCTCTACCTCTTCTGTTCTTAAATGATTCAGTCATTTAATTGGCTGACTATGTGATAAGAAACAGAACTATTTATTTTAGCCCTGCAACGAACAGATTGAGTGTAAATAATTTGACACTCCACCTGTTTATTATGGGCAGTTTAACCCATTCATTCACCTTGGCCATGTACATGTACATAAAATTTTACCAATTCTTATTCACTAAACTGCGCACATATCGCTTTGCGTAAAATTGGCCACATACATGAAAAAATTCTTTAAGAGTCCAGCAAGTGCTGTAATCTATTGGGACTTTTGAAAAGTTTTGATAATAAAAAAAAAATAGTATTTAAGAATATATACAGTATATATATATTTTTTAATTCCTAGTATGTGTAAGTTGCAATCTGTTCAATTCAGAACAATAAGCAACCCCATGACCCAATGAGATGAGGATGATATATGTATGACATGTAAATGAGGTGTAGTCTCGTACAGAATCAGGCCGACAATTCCTGAGAGACTATTGTTAATTGAACTCCAATTATCAAAGTACACCGGTAACCACTGTCCAGCGTTCAAATCCGTATAAAACCTTTACTAGGATTTGAACCAGGAACCTTCGTCTCCGAAAATCAGCTGTTAAACAGCTGATTTTGGTGACGACTTTACCTCTAGACCAACCCGGTGGGTAAGAATATAATAATTTTTTTAAAAATTCTAAGATAAAAATTCGTGACTGAATGGGTTAATAAAGTATGAATATTAATTTTGGTATGAGATGAGGATGATATGTTTGACGTGTAAATGAGACTGTGTAGTCTTGTACAGACACGGACCGGCTATTCCTGAGAGGTATGGTTAATTAAAATCCAACCATCAAAGTACACCGGTAACCACTGTCTTGTGTTCAAATTTGATTAAAAGTAACTACCCTTACCAGGATTTGAACCAGGAACCTTCGTTTCAGAAAATCAGCTGTTAAAAAGCTGACTCGCAAGAACGACTTTAACTCCATAAAGTCCAGCCTTTCTTAGTTTGCTCCTACCGTCAACAAATAATGACGTCACTGAGCATGCGCATTATAAAAATATGTGTACATGCTGATTAAAAAGTAACAACAAAATACTTTTAAAAGTATTTTTGTAAATGAAATTGTTAGGCCTACATCAAATAATGACTGATATTTTAAGTACTTTAAGTACTTATAATTTAAAACATAGTTAACTTAATCGGTATACGATATCCATAAAGTCGTGGACCCTAGCGTGCACCCTGTAGTAGCTGGCTTTGGTTTGTTGACAGTAGGAGCAAACTAAGGACGGTTGAACTGTACCAACCCGGTGGGTTATAAATAATAATTAAATTGACAAAAATTTATTGGCTACAGGTGTAATAATCAATAACAGATGATATATAAAGAAATAAAATAAGTACAACAAATTAGTTGAGACCCCCTGAACTAACAGAAAAGGACCTAACAAATAGAAAAATTAGATTTTTATGGCTAAATACTAATTCAAATGACCTTTGAATTTTGGTTGAAAAAACATTAATTTTCAAAATTTCAGTTAAATTGAGTAGACTAATGTTTAACCAGAAAAGCCTTTTAAATTAGTTTCAATGTAGCTATTCGATCAGAAAATGTTGTTGTTGTTTATGTCATCAGCCGAAAGGCTGGTTTGAACCTGTAGAGGTTTTACTAAGTAAAACGAGGAGTGAAGTGGTTTACCATTGCCTTCCTCACTGAGTAGAAAAGTACACTTATCAGCATGCCGGGCCCTCTGAAAAGCACATATTTTCCACTCTGCAAATGACACCTTCACTTTATTCACCACAGGGTCTAGCTTTATAATGAGATTCATTACTTTCAGAGGAGATAACTCTGACTAGTGTCTTTTACACCTCTACCTCTTCTGTTCTTAAATGATTCAGTCATTTAATTGGCTGACCATGTGATAAGAAACAGAACTATTTATTTTAGCCCTGCAAGTAACAGATTGAGTTTAAATAATTTGACACTCCACCTGTCTGTTATAGGCAGAATCAGAAAATATAAACACGTTAATAAATAAAAATTTAAAAAAACAGGAAACAAACCACGCACCTTAGAAATACTTAACAATTTTATTACCAGATAACTCTATCATTCCTTCGTATCTGTAAAAAACTACATTCTTAAAAAAACCTCGGATAAAATCACTATAATTAAAATTCCAATTATAAATCAATTAAAACTAACGGTATATGTTTTTATTGTAAAAAAAACTATACCATAATAGTCAATCTATCACATGTGTAAACAAATACTTAAGTATTATAATTACATTTACACGTCATAAAACAACTACATTAATAATTACATAATTACATAAGTAATGGTAAGGCTTCGTATTTACAATTGTAATTAGGAAAATATGCCAAGAAATTTCAATTAGTATTTTCCTAGACATACAAAAGAAAAAAAACTAGATTTTATTAGCATGTTTAAAACGATCGGTCTGTAAATTATACAGTTAAATTTTTTAATAATTTTTCTAATTGTGTTAATAATAAATCCATTTCTAATTATATAACCAATTAAACTAAGGAGATGATTTGTTGAAAATTATAGGCCTACTTGAATTAAGGTCATAATAAAATGTAAAAATCTAGTGTAAAACACTCACACAACTTTCTCTTGCCAATGCAAATAATTACCAATATAACCTAATATTAGTAATAAAACATTAAAAATAAACATAAAAACTAACATTATAAAACATAACCTAATTTTAATCATGAGTGAAAGACACAAGATGAAAATCAACCTCAGTTTGGCTTAAAAATACGGAAAATCACTCTTTCACACTATACTACTCTCTGTAGAGAAAATGCTCTTAACAAAAGTTGTAGATCTTTTAATTTCTTATAAATTTGATTATATACACTTTTGTCATAAAATGCATACTAAGGCCGAAATCTTTTTAAAAAATCGATTTTTCACACGTTTTCGTGAGAATAAAACAGAAAATTGCCAATTACCGCTAAACTAAGCGTTATACAAAAAAATGTTAAAATAAAAGTTGTAGGATTTTAAATTCTCTACAACTTTATATATACATTTTTGCGCTGAAATGCATATTTAAGCCGCAATCTCAAAAAAAAACAATTTTCTTACGTACAAACACCCTCACAAAGAATTTCAGCAAACATGGCGCCTACCCTATCTTGTAAAGCGTAAAAAATTTAGTAAACCAGGCGATTTAAAAAAACATAGTAGGACCGGTTTTTGAGAAAATCGCAAAAAAGTGAAAAATTACACGAATAAACTACTACTTCCGATTGACCATTTTGATAAAAATGTTCGTGTATGGCCCGATAGTGGTATGTAACGTAAGTTTGAAGTTTCAAATTCGTACAATGTTCCGTTCTTGAGATATTCTGTTCACACACACGCACGCGCGCACTCACACACACACACACGCACGCGCGCACACACACACACACACACACACACACACACACACACACACACACACACACACACAGACCAATCGCTAAAAACATGTTTTTTGGGTTCAGAGGGTCTGAAAACGTGTAGATCCGGTGAAAAGTCGATTTCGAAAAATCAACATGAAAACAATACTTTCCTTACTATATAAATATTCATATAGTCAAGAGAAAGTAAAAATACTAGTTACCCGCCTCGTTACACTTAATTTTATTTTAATCCATAATGTGTGTACGTTGCACTCTAATCAATTAAGAACAATAAGCATTCCAATTCACCAAATGAGAAGAGGTTAATTTGAATGACGTATAAATGAGGTGTAGTCGTGTACAGACTCAGGCTGATCATTCATTCTTTCTTCCTTTCTTCTACTGTTTCTTTTTCCTGTTCCTTTCTTTAATTTAATAATAAATAACTTTTTTTTATCAAGTTTAGCTAAACTATTTTTTGGTGGGAATATTTGTTTTTTTTCTTATTATTTGTTATTATAGTAAGTAATTTCATTGAAACATTGTTTTATTTTTATGAGTAAAAGAGACAAAAAGTGTATTAGCATGTATTTTAAGTAAATAAAATAGTTTTAAGCAAAGATTGTTATACACCGGCCGCATTGGCGTAGTTGGTAACGTGCTCGCCTTTCATCATGCTGAAAAGTGGGTTCGAATCCCATTTTTGGCATGGCATATTTTCATACGTTACAAAAAATCATTTCATCCTCCATTGTAA
This sequence comes from Catonia carolina, assembly GCA_035578175.1. Taxonomy (NCBI): domain Eukaryota; kingdom Metazoa; phylum Arthropoda; class Insecta; order Hemiptera; family Achilidae; genus Catonia; species Catonia carolina. The sequence goes on from JAQMRL010000015.1 coordinate 19,219,193, forward strand.
ACAATTACACCACAACATCGTCGCCAATGACCGTTGCAGTTGATGCGACGTTAAATAAATAAATAAAAAAAGTTGTTTTTGTAAACATGTAATTTGTTATATCAATAAGGCTTACACGGATAAGTTCTGTTAGCCTTTATATTGTTGTAAAATAAATAAATAAATTACAATTCGCGTAAAATATGTAAATTTTTTATTAAGAATGACTAAATGTTTCATATAATATACGTGACTACGAAACTCTCGAAATTCTCCAAAAAAAGGAGGTAATTTAATTCGAATTAAGTACGAGTTTTCAAGGAGATAAAGTTAGTATTCGGTTTAGCGAGTATTCTAAATTATGGAGGTTTGAATAAAGGAGGTCCAACTGAGCTTTGTATTCAGTACCTTTAGTACTGGTCCCTATCTTGTTCACATACAAGGCTAGCATGCAGTGTAACATTGGAAGTATTTAAGAAAATACAATAGCAAATAATTATTCTAAGCAGTTTTTGATTAAAACCGTTGCGGTTTAATCTTTAGCGGTAGGTTTATTAGAGCAACAATAAATATATTTAAATATTTAAGAGATTAATAATAATAATAATAATAAAAACAATAAAAATTATTGTTAACAAGGAAGGGATATTTGAAGAACAACAGACTAAAGGTACATAAATTTCATATTGTATTGAGACTTTAATAAACGGAGATATTTAAATTGTTGTAACATGGTAGAGGCGTGATGGCTCCTGGGTGTACATGAATGGATTTGTAATAATTTTGACGTAACATTATGTAATGAAGTTAAAGTAAAAGTATAATGTTACATTTCGAATAATAAATAGTTCATGAAATATGTACGTGATTGTGTTATGTGTAATAATAATATTATTTTAACAGGTTTGCTTAGTATGTTAGTAAGATGAAATGAATTTTGTATTCGTTTCAGTTGGGTAGATATTTTTGTTCAAGTGTACCTCAGGGTTCTAGTATCAATCAAATAATATTATACCTTAGATATAACATTATTACTTTTGAATTTAGTCGGTCACGAAAAAGAGGTAAAATTATTTTCGGGGTGATATTTTTATTTTAGGAATTCCTCAAGGTCCTGTTATATCTCAATTATATTAATAAATGTACTTTAAAGAATGTTCAAAACAAGACATAAAAGTCATGTCCTTCCATCAAAGGTATTATTTAAGAATACCCGGAGTGCCTATCTCCGAAATGTTAATGTAAGGAACATTTTCTCAAAACTATTACAGTTATCCTGTCCAATTTTTTTGTGGTTACTTTTTTGACTATTCTACACCCGCAGAATTATTAGCATCTTTATGTATCGTTAGAAAGATAAGAAAATGTTTTTTTAAAAGCGTATGCCTAATCTTTTGCTTATTTAAGTGGAAAATAAATAATTAAACTCATTAGTTTACTATAATATTAACTCAGTACATTGAAATTATGGTATAAAAGGCTGTGCAAAAAATTTCATTAATACCCGTGGACAGTTGACTGAAAAATGTTCCTTATGTGTCAAAAATTGCTATTTATGGGTAACAACATGAAACCAAACGAGAACACATTATAAGTACTGCAAATTAGTTACCTCTTAACAAATTCCAGGATCATAATCTGAAAATTTTTGAACTGTTACATTCACAGCTGGTCCATTCCCAACTTAAAGTTTTAAAACAAAAACAAAATTATGAATTTTTCGTTTGTCATTAAAAAAAAAGTTTTTTTTTTATTTGACGTCGCATCAACTGCAAGGTCATTAGCGACGACGTTGGGGTGGAACTGTGCGTAATGAGGATGAAATGATTTTTTTTTGTAACGTATGAAAATATGCCGTGCCTGAGTGGGATTCGAACCCAGATTTGTTTATGGAGATTTGTTTATGGGAGTGATGTTTCATACGATTTTGATAAAGACATAACAGTTAAACTGGCCAAATATCAGAATGTTTGTGGAAATATTCACAGACATCTGAAGAATAAAACGAGGAAGGAAACACGCCTCAAATTTTTCAACACTATTGCGGTTCCAACACTCCTATATGGCAGTGAGTCTTGGGTGCATACTGCTAAAAGCGATAGTAAAATTCAAGCTGCGGAAATGAAGTTTTTACGAAGTGTGCATGGATGTACCAGAATGGATAGAATAAGGAACGTGGATATTAGAAGCGCACTCTCAGTTCAGTCTTTGCATGAAAAGATAATAAAAAATAGACAAAGATGGTGTAGTCACCTGGACAGAATGCCAAACGAAAGGATGCCAGTGGCAGCTTTAAATTATCAACCAGTTGGCAGAAGAGATGTAGGGAGGCCGAGAGGGAGATGGGTACCGGAACAGGTTCATGTAACCTAATCCTTGGAAGTGCAGATGATGATGATGATGAGATTTGTTTATGGAAACTGGTGACGTTTAGGAAATAACGTAAGGGTTCAACATATTTTTAATTATTTTTTGGGGAGATAAAAACTGCAAAAACCCTAACAAATTATACATCATTGGATCCAGAAAAATCTGAATTTTAATGATTTGCAAAAAACTGGATATCCGGTTACTCTTATACCCGGGTATTCCGGATTCCCTTAAGTGTTTATTTTTGTCTCAAAAGGTGGTCTCCTAGAGACTGAAATCGGTGGTGAAATAGCAGTAGTTTTAATCTTTTTGTTTTGTTTAACATCTACCAATAAGACTGAGCTGTATTAATTTAGAATTCGTTAAGGAATACTGATCCAATAAGGAAAACTATGAGAAATATGAGTTTTTTTTGTAAAAATGAACGAACATTTCTCATTTTTCATAAGCTATGTTGAGGCTAGTCAGTTTTACATTTTACTTTTAGGTGTTCCTTTAGCAGCAAATTTGGGCTTCTTTAGTATACCTATGCATAGACGAAAACAAAACAAAAAAATCTGGTGTGAAACACACACAACTTTCTCTTGCCAGTGCAAATAATTAACAATAAAACTAACATTAGTAATAAAACATAAGCAATAAACAAAAAACTAACCTCAATAAACATAACCTAATTTTAATCATGAGTGAAAGACGCAAAATGAAAATCAACCTCAGTTTGGCTTAGAAATACGGAAAATCACTCTTACTCTCTAAACTAGGCTCTGTAGAGAAAAATGCTTTAAATAAAAGTTGTAGATCTTTTTATTTCCTATAAAATTAATTATATACACTTTTGTCGTAAAATGCACACTAAGGCCGAAATCTTAAAAAAATAGATTTTTCACACGTTTCGTGAGAAAATAAACAGAAAATCGCTAATTACTGCTAAACTAAGCGTTATACAAAAAAATGTTTGAAATAAGAGTTGTAGGTTTTTAAATTCTCTACAACTTTTATTTTATAAGTTTTTCCGCTAAAATTTATAATGAAGGCATAATCTTAAAAACACTATTTCGTTACGTGAAAACAGCCTCACCGAGAATTTCAGCAAACATGACGCCTACCCTATCTTGTAGAGCATAAAAAAATGAGTAAACTCGGCGATTTAAAAAAAAATCGTAGGACTAGTTTTTGAGAAAATCGCAAAAAAGTTAAAAATGACACGAATAAACTTCTACTTCCGTTTGACCGATTTTGATGAAAATGTTCGTGTCGGGTCCGGTAGTGGTATGTAACTTAAGTTTCAAGTTCGTACGATGTTCCGTTCTTGAGATATTCTGTTCACACACAGACACAGACACACACACACACACACACACAGACACACATACAGACCAATCGCTAAAAACATGTTTTTTGGGTTCAGGGGGTCTGAAAACGTGTAGATCCGGTGAAAACTCGATTTCGAAAAATCGACATGAAAACAATACTTTCCTTCCTATATATTCATATAGGCAAGAGAAAGTAAAAACACAAATGACATATGAAAATACGTAGGAAATCAATACAATTTTCATTTACAACTACAAAAACTAATCACCGGACCGTCGACGAGCTCACGAAGTTATTGAATTCCTGGTATAACCATTTCATCTACAGCTTTTCTCCCTACTTTCTTTAACCTCATGGTTACTGTTTTTTTATTTTTTATGAATCCGGTATATTTTTAAATTGCAAGGGGAGCAGGTTGAACAGTTTGGGCGCTAAGTAGCAGAAATGCCTTTGGAATAAAGTTTTGAGGCTTCGTGTAAAAGTAAAAGTTCCTTGGTACTTGTATCATAAAATTTTTGTCTTGTAGTAAAATAGTTCATATTTTCAAAACAGTAAATAAGAGCTTTTCTCGCAAATATTTGGTGGAAATCAAGTACGCTTAATTCTTGGTAAAGCTGCTCTGATTATTTTTATTAATTATTGTAAAATCAACTTCTGTAGAATTGAGTATATTTACTAAAACAATATTTTTCATATTCAATTAAAATTTTTACAATGGAAATCGTAACTTTAATTTTTTTAATCATAATATCGTGTTTTCTTTTTTATATTGTTACTTTGTGTATATTTTTCAATTTTCTAATGTTAGATAAATGGAGTAAGATAATTGAAATTATGTTTATGTTATGCGTACAAACATAATACAGCAATTATGTTAACAATTTATGTTGATAGAAAGTAAGGTTAGACTAGATCTGTGAAGAGTACTTTTTAAATTATTGTGTGAAATACTATTGTGTGGTTACTTTTTGCATTGCCATGAATATTGGTTGTGGAAAAAAATAAATTATTATTCCATGTAAGTTACAAATCTTTGTAATTTGTAATCTCTCTGATACTACAACACTTTTCGCGGTTATAAATAACTTCTTGAAATTAAATAATTATAAAAAAATCAATAACGGATTTAAATAACTACCTTTCTCTCACTTGTTTAACATACAAGAAAGTAACTCGGGTTAAACATTTTTTTAAGAGATGAATAAAATATTTTTAATAAATCTTCTAAGAGCCCATCAAAGCTAATGCAAAGAATATTGAATAGATACCTGATGTGACTGTTTAATTAATCAACTGATGTGACTGATTAATTAATTAAAATAAACATATGCTTATAATGCAAAACTACTCCACTCAAAACACGCTAACTACTACACTGATTTTATAAACTAACACGCTCAATTCCGCTGGGTTTATGTTGTCCAAGAAAACTAAATTGGCTCGTTAACAGGTGGTGGTTTTTACATGTACTTTACGAAATCTGTAAATAAATCATTAACTCTTTCTTACCCAGTGAGGCATAGAAGTCACATTGGAGTGAAATAACAGACATAAAAACTTTAATTGTTAGCGACTACTTTTGATTAAAGAGCGCTGGATGTAAAGTTTAATAATTTTCCGTAACCTAGCCAGGATTCAAACCTGAGACCTCCGCTTTGCAGTGTAAGATGCTGACCACTACGCCACGGACGCGACCATTAGTTTCTTTTTAAAGTTAGTTTTAGTCTTAAATATTCGTGTTCATTTACTAAAATAAAGTAGCATTTCTTCGAGTATGTTGAATGTACATACAAGTATATTTTTTAGGCTGTAAATATTGATTTTGTCCATTTTACCAATATTTTTGAATTGTAACCTTTCTTAAGTATTAAATAATGCTTTGCTACAAATCTAAGCAAGAGAATTTTGTTTAGGAAGCCTGCACATGGTTTTTACTGATTCATATATTGTTGGGAACTTTGATACCATCAAGCCCAATGTGACATATGTGTCACACTTTTTTGTCACGCCATCAAAAAAAGACTGAAGGTCTAAAAGTGATTTTATTTCACTTAAATTTCAGTAAAGTGTATGAAACAATGTACACATATTTGTTGGTGTAAAGTTAAAAAATTTGGAATTGAAAGGGTTAAAAAGTATACATAAATACAGAAATTAGAAACACAAGAACTTAAAAATAAAACTTAATAATAAAATAATTTGCCCATAACAGGCAGGTGGACTTATTTTCACTCGATCTGTTAGTTCCAGGGCTACAAAAAAGCTGTATATCTTACCACATGGTCATTCAATTTTATGACTGAAACATTTAAGAACAGAAGAGTTAGAAATGTAAATGACTCAAATTAGAGGTATCTTCTCTGAAAGTAATGAATTTCATTATCCAACCAGACCCTTTGGTGAATGAAGTGAAGATGTCATTTGCAGGATGGAAAGTAGATGCCCTTCAGAGGCCCTGGCATGCTGATAAGTATAATTTTTCACTCAGTGAGGAAGTAATGGTAAAATACTCACTCCTCGTTTTACTTAGTAACACTTCTAGAGGTTCAAACCAGCCATTCAGATGATGACCTAAACAACAAAACAATACAAAGAATAGCTAAAAATTTAATGACATAAATAGAACAATAAGAGCCACCTATCCCAATGAACACCCTATAACTCTGACTTTCAGGTAAAAAAACAGATAACAATACACCCTCACTTCACACAATAAACAATTTATTACCTAAACTATCTCTAGCCAACTACTATTAAAAATTATAACAGTATTAATTAAAATTATAAAACAACAAATATAATCACCAATCTATTAACTGCTGGCACATCTTCCAAGCTAAAAAAATAATATTCGCTTCCAAGCGAAAAAATATTTCGAAACAATCAAACTATTTTCACTTACCTCAGTGTAATTGTTAATTTTTCCTCGGCACTCAGAGCTAACCTACAGTTGGTGTCCTTCTTTGTTATTAGTGAATTCACTAGTTCTAACAAGCGATCAAAAAGTGGCTTCGATATTCGAAAAAATCCTTAAATTTATCAGGATCTCTGCTTAGTTCGCGAGCTACCACAAAAGAACTGTGTTGCCGATCCCTGATCAACGGGTGAACACAGTACTTGCATTTGTTTTCTTATTTCTTAGCCACCACCACAACACAAGGACTTCATCATCAGAATCCATCACGAAACTGATGGAAAACCGTTGCTTCTGTGTGCACTATCCAATGAAACGGTTTTCTCGAAACCCATTACATGAAACCAGTTTCATGAAATAAGTTTCTCTTGTGTGCACTGCGTCTAATAATTTTATTGGTTTCAAAAGTAGAACAATGATTTGGGATAAAGTTAACTATTGCTTCAATCGATGTTTAAAATACACACATAATTAAGACTAACTTAAAAATCTGGTGTGAAACACTCACACAACTTTCTCTTGCCAATGCAAATAATTAACAATAAACCTAACATTAGTAATAAAACATTAGAAATGAACAAAAACTAACCTCAAAAACATAACCTTATTTTAATCATGAGTGAATGACGCAAAATGACAATCGAACTCAGTTTGGCTTAAAAATACGGAAAATCACGCTTTCACGCTAAACTAGGCTCTGTAGAGAAAAATGCTCTAAACAAAAGTTGTAGATCTTTTAATTTTCTATAAATTTAATTATATACACTTTTGTCGTAAAATGCATACTAAGACCGAAATGTTAAAAAAATCGATTTTTCTCACGTTTTCGTGAGAAAAAAAACAGAAAATCGCAAATTACCGCTAAACTAAGCGTTATACAAAAAAATGTTTGAAATAAAAGTTGCAGGTTTTTAAATTCTCTACAACTTTTATTATATAAGTTTTTGCGCTAAAATTTATATTAAAGCCGTAATCTTAAAAAAACAACTCTTTTACGTGAAAACAGCCTCACCGAGAATTTCAGCAAACATGACGCCTACCCTATCTTGTAGAGCATAAAAAAATGAGTAAACCCGGCGATTTAAAAAAAAATCGTAGGACTAGTTTTTGAGAAAATCGCAAAAAAGTTAAAAATGACACGAATAAACTTCTACTTCCGTTTGACCGATTTTGATGAAAATGTTCGTGTCGGGTCCGGTAGTGGTATGTAACTTAAGTTTCAAGTTTCAAGTTCGTACGATGTTCCGTTCTTGAGATATTCTGTTCACACACACACACACACACACACACACACACACAGACACACACACAGACCAATCGCTAAAAACATGTTTTTTGGGTTCAGTGGGTCTGAAAACGTATAGATCCGGTGAAAACTCGATTTCGAAAAATCGACATGAAAACAATACTTTCCTTCCTATATATTCATATAGGCAAGAGAAAGTAAAAATTACCTCTAAAGATTCTACTGTAGTTGAGGTAGTTTTTCTCTAAAAAGCCTTAAACTTATTAATAAATAAATATAAATTACATACTTTTAATTATGGCGAAAAATAAATAAATTTATTAATCATTGTATTTTTTGTTTCAGGTTGGTACCAAATTTATTTTGAAGATACTGAATTTAATTTTTAACCCGGAGGTAAATATAGTTTTTTTTAAATAATCTGTAGTCAGACAACATAACAAATGTATGAATACACAGTGGTTAAGGAATTCACAATGACGCAATTTAGGGCAATACATCAAAATGTAGAAAACTACAAAAAAATCACTAATTTGACGCTAGACTAAGTGTTTGAGAAAAACATTTTGTTGTAAAACTTGTAGTTTATTAAATGTTTTATAACACTTTAGTTACAGGCTATATACTTTTATCGTAATATGTATAGCAAGGGCGCAATCTTGCATTTTACCCTACCTTGTACACAATACAGATGTAGTTAATGAGGCGATTTGTAAAATATTCTTATTTTAAAATATTTAGGGCGATACCGGGTACTCAGCATAGACGTTTAAAACCCCTCTGGCCAAGAGATCTTCTTGGTCAACTGTAGGACTGTGGTGATGACTGCAGGCTCCTTCAAGTAAATCAGGTTTTGAAACATTAGCTTCACATTTAGAAATTGTTGCATTTATTTATAATAACAGACACTAAATTTCAGTTGGAAGTGTCAAAAAATATTCGTATGAGCCATTTTTGAGAACATTTCAAAAAGTGAAAAATTTCACGAATAAACTATTTCTGATTGACCGATTTTGGTGAAAAATTTTATCTGGTGCAATTGTAGTGTCTAACTTACTTTCTAAGTTCCAATTTCGAATACTTTTCCGTTCTTAAGACATTTTTTTTTCTTCGTTTATTTAACGTCGCATCAACTACTGTGGTCATTAGCGACGACGTTGGGTTGCAACTGTGAAGGATGAAATGATTATTTGCAACGTATGAAAATATGCCATACCTGAGAGGGATTCGAACCCAAGACCGTATGATGAGAGGCGAGCACGTTACCAACATTTTGTTCACATACAGAACAATCAGTAAACACATTATTTTTTCTATTCGACCTGTAAACGTGTAGGCCTATTTTCGGTGAAAAATCGACATGAAAACTTTCCTTCCCTACATATTCATGTAAGTTAGAGCTAAAGAAAGTTATAAAATGTTTTCGGTAAAAACATTTTCGATAAAATTATCCCTGGCTTTTATCATAAATTTGTACATTTAACAAACTATACAACTTTATATTAAGTCCACTTTCACCAAATAAAAATAAGTAATACATCAATTAACAAACATTTAAAAGGAAATAAAATAATACAATTTATTTTATATTATTGATTTTATCTTTAACATTTAGAATTAGTTGCTCGAGAAATAACCAAATATGGTTTAAATATGTCATTAATAATTGACAGAATCTACTAAACTTTAAAAAAAACACTTCAGAGATATTTATCAAGAATTATTTCTAAATAAAAAAATTTATGTTTCATTTATTTATCATGCATAACTTTAATCGGAAGTAGCTTGAAAGTTCATAAGCAATTTATGTAAAGCAAATAAGTTGTCAATTAGCGCAACATGACATGGTCAATTTAACGGAATATAATTAATGTATTATGTTCAAAATCATGTCAAAACGTGTTTAACATTTTTACTTCCTAGTATACATAATCGGTGTTTTCTTTTTATTATTTAATGTTGCATTAGGTACTTTGTAATCAGTATTCATATAGAGGTTATAAAACAGTAACAGTAGACATCAATGTATCACAATAAATAAAAATAATTAATAGGAAAATCCGTATTAGTCAGTACCAACCGAGTTGGTGTAGAGGTTAAAGTCGTCTTGTAAATCAGCTGTTTCAATTAACTATACATTTAAGAAATGGTCGGCCTGAATCTGTTCAAAAATTACATTTTATTTGCATGTCAAACATATCATTATTATCTCATTGATGCACGGGATTGCTTATTGTTCTTAAATAGATCAGATTGCAAGTTATACACATTAGGAATTTAAACCTTTACAGGGAGTACTACAGGGGGAAATGTATGTGGCGTGGTGTGTTAAATTGTGCTATACAGGGATTTGAATAATGTATTTCTAGTGCTAGAACAGTAAAATATTTCTTTGTTTTGATGTTAAGCCCTGGTAAGTATACTTACCAAGAAACGTTTTTGAAATGGAAATCACACAATGTTTAGTGGTAAGAATGCTTACTAAAACAAGTTGTCGCCCTATATAACAGAAAAATGTGTCGAATAACTTATCCTAATTTTATATTATCATGAATGTTTGCTTTCCCGTGAAAAACTAGAATTTTTTAAGCACTGTTCGAAAGTAACAACAAAACAAAGCGGAAGCGTACGGTGGTATGAATCCTTACCACATTCATGCAACTCACAATGAAAATGGTCGCTGCTTGGTAATTTCAAAATATGGATAGCCTTCTTACCGGAGAACATCTATAACTCCATAAAATGCCACTAAGGTTCAACTGCATAGCTTATTCTTAAAATAAATCGACCTTATTTCCAATGGTAAGTAGGCCTATACCTACCACAGCCCTATAAAGGGTTATAAAAGACATATTCAGTTAAAAATTCAAAATAAGTTTTTACGTGAACAAATTTTATGGTACTTCAGTGAAGAACTCCCATTAAAAATTTAAATAGTCTACCAAAAATATGTAAATAAATTAAATATTAAAAGTACTTCAAATAATCTTGTAGTACTCCACATTTTTTTTAAAATGTATTCGTTAGTAAGAATGAAAAACCCCAAGAATTTTTCCCAGATATTTCAACTTTTGTTCGTATAATTTTTTCACCTAAATTAACCTTAATTGGCATTAGAAATACGGAGACGAAGATTCCGTAGTTCAAATCCTGGTAAATAAAGGTATAGGTCGGGTCCCAGCTCCATGTAGTTGTGGGGTGAAGGATACGGGTGATGAGTGATGAATGAGTGATGAATGGGTGATGAGTGATGAATGAGTGATGCATGCTGGGAATACGATTGTTGTATTACTCTAATACAGAACATTCGTTTTCAAACTTTCCGTATTTAAAATATTTGTTTGTATTTATTACATTTATTTATTTACATATTTTGATATAAATTAGCAAGTTAAATATTATGAATCCGACCAAGTTAATAACTCCGTGGGTATTTGTTAAATTAATGCGCCGGTTGATAAGAATATTTTTTTAGTCTAGTTAGTACACGCTACCACTACAAATGCATCAGCTGTGAAATACTGCTAACTCATTAATTCTCCCACTACAATAACAACGCATTGCATTCCTTCCAACTACACGGAGCTGGGACTCAAGCTTTAGTTACTTTTATACGGATTTGTTTCCAGTGTACTTTAATGGTTGGAGTTTAATTAACCATAGTCTCTCCATACTTTTCTCTCTCATACTTTTCCACTCTGTGTGGAAGGCAATTTTAAACCACCTCATTCCTCGTTTTAGTCAGTAAACCCTCCTGAGCAGTGATTCTCAACCTTTCTTGCTCTGCGACCCCCAAATAGTAAAAATAAATAAAATTAATATTTCGCGACCCCCTCCCTTGTAAAGAAAAGAAATTTTAATAATAAATAAAATAAAATACAATATAAAATTTTAAATGAAAAACAAATCTTCTTCTTCTTCTTATTGCGCCATCTCCCTTCGAAGGTTGGCGATCCAATTGGCTGTAATCACTCGAGATGTGACGGCTCTGAAGATCTCGGATGACGTTCTGCCGAGCCATCGACGTAAGTCTCTGAGCAAAGAATTCTGTCTCCTCCCCACTGATCTGCTCCCCTGAATCTTCCCCTCAATGATCAGCCGAAGCATCTCATACCTACCGCCTCTCATCAGGTGTCCGATGTACGCCAATTTACGCTCCTTAACAGTTAATAGCAGCTCCTTGTTCGTCGCAATTCTGTTGAGGACTTCACAATTTGTCACTCTATGCATCCAGGAAATGCGTAGCATTCTCCTGTAGAGGTACATTTCGAATGCCTCCACACGTCTTTCCAATGAGGGATTGAGGGTCCAGCTCTCGCAACCATAGAGAACGATGGGAAACACGTAGCAGCGTAGCATTCGAATTCTAAGACTTAAATCTAGATCCTTCTTGCTGAATAAGTTCCTCATACTGATAAATACCTTCCTTCCTGAAAAACAAATACAACCATCTAATTAATTAATGATATATTTCTTTTCTTTACAAGTAAATGTACTTATTGCATGTATAACTTGTATAAGTAAAATTATAATAAATGATTTTTTCTCATAAAATGATTAAATGATTTCATTATTGATTCGCGACCCCCCCCCCTATAATATCACTACGACCCTATGGGGATCACCCCAGGTTGAGAATCACTGCTCTAGAGATTCAAACCAGCGTTTCGGCTGATCACCTACTCAACATATTCCATAAATAAATAACTACACTAGCTTATGAGTCAATCTGTCTCAATCTGTCCGTTGCAGGGCTAAAATAAATAAAGGGTGATTCAAAAAGAGCGCCGGTTTTTAAACGGCTGGTAAATTTTTGTTTATCGGTTGGCAACATTGTTTGACCACATTTCTATTTTGGAGAACATTCCGATTGACGATTCAGTTGTAGTTTCTCTTGTTCGCAGTGTAGTACTCTCGCAGTCTGTGTCTAACCATGGAGAAGTTTACTATTGCGCAACGAGTGTTAATCGTCAAAACATTTTACCAGAGTGGAGAGAGTTATGCGGCTACTGTCAGGCGACTTCGCGGTACTCTAGGACGTAATGAAGCACCGAATGAATCAACAGTTCGCAGGCTCATGAAAAAGTTTTTTGAGACGGGTTCAACAGTCGACCTTAAAAGTTCTGGACGTCGTCGCTCTGGCCAAACTGAGCAGAACGTTGCGTTGGTTCGTGACAGTGTGGCTGTTAACCCAGCAAATTAGGGAGTTTTTGTGGCGTCATTTGGATGGAATGGACATTGACGAGTTGTGGTTTCAGCAGGATGGTACCACCTGTCACGCTACACGAGAAACAATCTTGTTGCTCCGTGAACGGTTCCAGGATCGCATCATTTCTCGTAATTCCGACCATCAATGGCTACCACGGTCGTGTGACTTGACGCCTTGTGACTTTCCTCTTTGGGGTCATCTGAAGTCATTGGTGTATGCCAATAAACCCCGAAACATCAATGACTTGAAGGAGGAAATTCGACGGGTTATCGGGCAAATGGAAGTCGAAACTTGTCGTACAGTAATATCCAATTTCATGGACAGAGTTGATGCGTGCCAGCGCAGTAGAGGAGGACACATGCATGACATCATTTTTCATACATAAAATCGGAAGGTAAGATGAACTTGTTGATGTATTTATTTTCAGTTTTTCAATCAAATAAATCTCTCAATTTGATATATCAAAACCGGCGCTCTTTTTGAATCACCCTATAGTTCTGTTTCTTATCACGTGATCAGCCATTTAAATGACTGAATCATTTAAGAACAGAAGAGGCAGAGATGTAAAATACACTAATCAGAGTTATCACCTCTGAAAGTAATGAATTTCATTATACAGCCAGACCCTGTGGTGAATGAAGTGAAGGTGTCATTTGCAGAGTGGAAAATATGTGCTTTTCAGAGGGCCCGGCATGCTGATAACCGTACTTTTCCACTCGGTGAGGAAGGCAATGGTAAACCACCTCACTCCTCGTTTTACTTGGTAAAACCTCTACAGGTTCAAACCAGCCTTTCGGCTAATGACCTAAACAACAACAGCTTATGAGTCACCATAAAAATGAAAGTTTACAAACATAAAGTTGGTTAATAATTCAGAGAAATAAATTTCTTTAAAATTTCTAATAAACGGATAACAAAACCGGAAAAACCTTTACGTTATAATTACAATTACAGAATTTTAAAAATAAAAACCATAAAAATATAATCCCCACGCACATAATTACAATAACATGAAAAAATAAGAATTTTAATAAAAATATTATATAACACAGTTAAAAATGATTATATAATAATTCTCTACATTGATAATAATTACAAGTTCATAAACATAATCATATAACATGACCTTATAATCTTCAGGTACTTACACAAATAAATAAGTAAGCATGAACTATAAAATAATAAACAGTAATATTAATAATAAAACCAACAAGCTTACAACTAGTTGCATAAACTTTGACCTGAAATAAATAAGAAATAATTTATTTATAAAAACAACAGAAATAATAATGAAACAACTTTTTAACTTTTTCGTATAATTTATCAATAATACAAATGTGAAGATTAATAAAGAGGAATAAATAGTTTACAATTGCAATGAAAGTGAAAATAAATAACAGTTAAATTTGATACGTTCGTTTATTAGTAATTTATAGGTAGTTACATTGAATTGTAATAATTACATTATAACAGAGTAAACAATAATGTAACTATGAAGATTTCACTTAGTTGTTATTAGTTCCGACATTTTTATAATATTGTGATATATGTAAGTAATTATTTACATTTTATGTAAGTAACAATAGATTGTGGTATATAAATCTATGATGTTAATGATGCTTTTTAATTTGTATAGGGGATTGTTTGTTAATATTATATAACGCTTTATTTCATTACGGTTGTTGTATGGGTAGATATATATTGACAGATGGTCGTTATAAAAAATAATAAACATATGGTCATAATTAACAGAAAAATCTGGTGTGAACTGAAACGACTTTCTCTTGCCAATATACCTACGTAATTAAAATATAACCTATTTCTAATCATCATCTTCTTCTTCTGACTATCAAGGATTAGGCATAAGCCTGTTCCGAACTTACAAACCATCCTGCACATCTACAGAAACACGAGACATTCCAACCCTTACATCTCGACTACTGCCATCGTCTTAGAGGTCTTTCCACCTCCCTTCTTCCAACTGGAACATATTCCGTCACTTTTAGAGGTATTCTCTCCTCTGGCATCCGTTCCAAATGTTGCCGCCATTGATTCCGGTACTCCTCCACTTTTTTCGTCAAGTAAATACACCTAACTCGGATCTAATTTCTTTGTTATGTATTAGATCCAGCCTCGAGCAGCCCTTCACCCTTCTTAAAAACCTCATTTCAGCTGCTTGGATCCTTCTATCTTGGCATTTTGTGGTAACCCATGGCACACTTCCATAAAGAAGGACTGGGGCTGCCATTACCTTGTAGAACTTCAGTACTGTCTCTGTTCTAGCTCTGTTACCCAGTGTCCTGTTAATGGTACCACAAATAGCTTGAAATTTATTTATTTTCCTTTCGACATCCAAGTCCCGATCAAAGCTCACATCGCAGCCCAGATAGTTATAGTGAGACACTTGATCTAATATTACATTGTCTAAAACAATCTTTGAACGAGTGGGATACTTCCCTCTGAATGCCATAACCTTTGATTTAGCAAACAAAACTCGTAAATTATACTTTTTGCATAAATCATTTAAAACATAAACTGCTCTTTGAAGCTCATCTTCACTCTCTTGTATGATCCACATGTCATCCGCAAATAGCAATGCATTGAGGTAATCGTTAGTACTTATTCTAACCCCAGGACTAACCACACTTTTCCACTTTTTAAAAACTTAGTTAAATTAAATAAATAGTTCTGTTTCTTATCACATGGTCAGCCAATTAATGACTGAATCATTTAAGAACAGAAGAGATAGAGGTGTAAAAGATACTAATCAGAGATATCTCCTCTGAAAGTAATGAATTTCATTATACAGCCAGACCCTGTGGTGAATGAAGTGAAGGTGTCATTTACACAGTGGAAAATTTGCTTTTCAGAGGGCCCGGCATGCTGATAAGCATACTTTTCCACTCAGTGAGGAAGGCAACGGTAAACCACCTCACTCCTCGTTTTACTTAGTAAAACCTCTACAGGTTCAAACCAGCCTTTCGGCTGATGACCTAAACAACAACAACAATATATATATTAAATAACGTAGGTGATAGTCTGCACCCTTGTCTCAACCCTTGATCTACGAGTATTTTATCTAAACATTTTATACTTGTATTTATACTATTTGCGTATCTTTATACAGACTCTTCTAATCATAAGCGAATGATTCAAAATCAAAATCAACCACTGTAAGACTTAAAACATACGAGTAATAACTCGTTTGCTAAGTTTGTACTCGTTAGCTAAACGAGGCAACTGGTCCTCCCTCATCCGTCGTTGTTTGCAAAAGACAAGTCCAAATATTTAAAATTGGATATCTGTTTCAAAATGTTCCCATTAATGGCTATTTTTGACCTCACCAGGAATTTCCCGGGAGAAATGCCTTTACTTTAGTCTTTTCAGGAGTAGTAGTCAAATTTTTAATTTGTGCAAATAGGTCTCTTTGTACGACTAAAATTAGTAAATTATGTTATTTTTTATTTTTTGAAATCCCGTCCGGATTAACGAGACTCAACTCTAAGTAGTAATTAATATTTAATATGAATATTTAATTTATGCACGAATTAAAAAGTAATGAATTAAAATTATATTATTTAGACTTATCAATCCTTGTATTTTAAAATATCTATATAAGAGGCTATATCCTTTTTGAAGTCTCATGGATTCATTTCGAGAACAATAATTTGTTTTTTTTTTATCCCTAATGTGTGTACGTTGCAAACTCTTCAATTCAAAACAATAAACAACCTCGCAACCCAATCAGATGAGGATGATGTGTGTGATGCGTAAATGAGGTGTAGTCTTGTACAGATCCAGGCCGACGATTCCTGAGAGAGTTTTTTTTTTGGTTTAACGTTCGACTGTTCTGCAATTACTGCTAATACAGACGGTGGAGAATGAAATGATTTTTGTAACGTATGAAAATATGCCGTACCTAAATGGGATTCGAACTTAAGACCGCATGATGAGAGGCGAGCACGTTACCAACTACGCTAATGCGGCCTGTGAGAGGATGCCTGAGAGAGTATGCAGCTGAGAGAGTATGCGGCCTGAGAGAGTAATGCGGGCTGAGAGAGTATGGCTAATTGAACCCCAACCATCAAAGTACACCAATAACCACTGTCTAGTAATCAAATCTGTATAAAAGTAACAACCTTTACTAGGATTTGAACCAGGAACCTTCGTCTCCAAACATCAGACTATAATATAAAATAGTATATCTTTATTGTAAATCATCTTAGAATATTTACACCGTGATACACCAAACCGGTGGGTTAAAGAACAAAATAATTATTTTAAATTTTATTTACCTAGTAAAACATTAAAGAGTCTCACAAGGATTAATCCTATTACCTATTTACTTCACCTTTTAAGTTCACCGACCTTTATCATACGGAAACAAAAATGTATTGAACTTTAAATACATTGTATAGAAGATGATACATTATACTGTAATAATTGACAATAAAAACAACAGTCGTCAATTATGTAGGGCCTACTACGTAAAGTACCGCAAGATATACGGAGATGTATTGTAGATTTATAGCACCAATTATCATGATGCATTAACCTAATCACTACAATAATTATCTTCCAATAGAAAACATGTTACAATGTGGCATACCCACATGTATATCACATTTAAATGTAAAGTATTATTACATAACAATGTATTATGCCAATACAATTACATACATTTCAAAAAATCTGGTGTGAAACACTCACACAACTTTCTCTTGCCAGTGCAAATAATTAACAATAAACCTAACATTAGTAATAAAACATAAGAAATAAACAAAAAACTAACCTCAACAAACATAACCTAATTTTAATCATGAGTGAAAGACGCAAAATGAAAATCAACCTCAGTTTGGCTTAGAAATACGGAAAATCACTCTTTCTCTCTAAACTAGGCTCTGTAGAGAAAAATGCTTTAAATAAAAGTTGTAGATCTTTTAATTTTCTATAAATTTAATTATATACACTTTTGTCGTAAAATGCATACTAAGACTGAAATGTTAAAAAAATCGATTTTTCTCACGTTTTCGTGAGAAAAAAAACAGAAAATCGCAAATTACCGCTAAACTAAGCGTTATACAAAAAAATGTTTGAAACAGAAGTTGTAGGTTTTTAATCTCTCTACAACTTTTATTATATAAGTTTTTGCGCTAAAATTTATATTAAAGCCGTAATCTTAAAAAGAAAATGTTTTTACGCGAAAACGGCCTCACCGAGAATTTCAGCAAACATGGCGCCTACCCTATATTGTAGAGCATAAAAAATGTAGTAAACCAGGCGATTTTTAAAAAAATCGTAGGACTAGTTTTTGAGAAAATCGCAAAAAACTGAAAAATTATACGAATAAACTACTACTTCCGGTTGACCGATTTTGATGAAAATGTTCGTGTCGCGTCCGGTAGTGGTATGTAACTTAAGTTTCAAGTTTCAAGTTCGTACGACGTTCCGTTCTTGAGATATTCTGTTCACACACAGACACACACACACACACACACAGACACACACACAGACCAATCGCTAAAAACATGTTTTTTGGGTTCAGGGGGTCTGAAAACGTATAGATCCGGTGAAAACTCGATTTCGAAAAATCGACATGAAAACAATAGGCCTACTTTCCTTCCTATATATTCATATAGGCAAGAGAAAGTAAAAATCTGGTGTAAAACTCTCACTCAATTTTTTTTGCCAATGTAAATAAACAGGCAGGTGGAGTGTCAAATTATTTGCACTCGATCAGCTAGTTTGAAAGATACAAAAATTAGGTTCGTATCATAAATGGTCGGCCAATCATATAAATGAAGCATTTACGAACAGAAGAGGTAGAGGTGTAAAAGACACTAGTCGGAGTTATCTCCTCTGAGAGTAATAAATTTTATTATACATACAACCAAACGCGGTGGTGAATGAAGTGAAGGTGTCATTTACAGATGAAAAGTAGATGCTTTTCGGAGGGCCTGGCATGCTGATAAGCATACTTTACCACTCAGTGGGGAAGGAAATCGTAAATTACCTCACTCCTTGTTTTACTTAGTAAAGCTTCTAGAGATTCAAACCAGATGTTCGGCTGAACACCTAATCTAAATAATATTTATACAAAGCAAGAGAAAATAAAAATGTATCTAACAATATTGATAAATTCATCAGCATTATCTTCTTTATCCTGCTTCCAATTTTCCTCTGGTTAGACGTAGCACGATTCCTCCATTTTTAAACAATCCAGTTACTATACAACATCCTTAAGTATCGTTAAAATCCTTTAAGTAATTAAATATATTTAAGTAACTAAAATCAACAAGTGTTTTATTTTTTCCAAAAATCATTATTTTTGAAACAAAAATCTGAACATTCACTGTTGATAAATGTATTTGTTGACCATTTTAAAAATTTAAAATAAAAATCCAAGCTAACATCTTCTGGTTTTATCAAATTTAACATAATGGCATATGTTCAACTCTTCTGAGTTATATTAAAATTATTTCATAATATATAAATACAATTAAAATAATGATGATAAAATAACAATAAAATATTTCATGGAATAAAATAATTATAAATTTTATTTATCGTAATCAATTTTACTTAAGATAGATTGATAATAAGGAATAATACAAAATAATTTATTCTTTTTATTATTCATTTATCATTTATTTATTTATTTATTTATTTTGTTTACTTAATAACTATAAATAATTGTACACTTTCACTTTATAATCAGGAGTATAATTATTATAATTTATAATATAACAATAATAATAATAATAATTATATATTGTATCTAGTATAATAAGTAGTAAAAAATATTATGCACTATTTTATATTGCACTATCATGATTATTGTACTAATATTGAATGTAGTAGTTATGTACCAATTCAAATATTGTGTCATTTTGGTCTTAATAATTATGAAATAAGGTGGTACAATTTAAATTTTTATTTTTATACAGTTTAAACGACTTAAGTACAAAAGTAATGAGTTGGTATAAAAAGATTTTATCATTAAATTTATATTTGTAAATTTGTTCTTAGAAACACTAAATATTAATAATTTAAGTTGACTGTTTCCCGAGTTACGTATCCAATAGATGACTACACGATGACTTACGCGTTCCTTACGTCAACGACACATATCTTAAACTGTACCGTAGATTCAGAGACAAACTTCGCTATCATAACAGTCCCTTAATACACGATGACTTACGCGTTTCTTACGTCAACGACACATATCTAAAACTGTACCGTAGGTTCAGAGATAAATTTCGCAATCATAACAATCTTTTAATATACAATATGATTTCTGCGGACCTACCAGGAATCGCACAAAGACGACTGAAACGCCGATGGAGTAGAGACATGATACATTAACGCAACTGTAACATTATTAAGTTCACAAATATATATATATATATTTTTTTTTTTTTTTTTTTTTTTTTTTTTTTTTTTTTTTTTTTTATTCCTAATATGTGTACGTTGCAATCTGTTCAAATCAGAACAATAAGCAACCCCATGACCCAATGAGATGAGGATGATATGTATGACGTGTAGATGAGGTGTAGTCTTGTACAGACTCAGGCCGACCATAAAATATATTTAAACGAACACATTTATTGTTATCTGGAGAGCTATCGCTGGGTGGTGTCCTTCTCAAAGTCATTAAAGCGGTTGGATTTTTTTAATTTTTTTTATTTGGTAATTTAGTCGTGAACGTTTTTGCTAGTTGCTCTTTTTTGATAGTGCAGTTGGTAATAAACATAAATGCTAATTCAAAAAAAAAAGTTTATTCTATTCGTAGAACTATGAATAGTTAATTGTTACGTATGTTTTTTAAATCATTAGCCAAAAGGCTGGTTTGAACTTTTAAAAGTTTTACTAAGTAAAACGAGGAGTGAGGTGATTTACAATTGCCTTGCTTACTGAGTTGAAAAATATTCTTATCGGCATGCCATTTCGTTCTGAAAAGCACATATTTCCACCCTGTAAATGACATCTTCACTTCATTCACCACTGGGTCTGGTTGTATTATGAAATTCATTACTTTCAGAGAAGATAATTCTGACTATTATCTTTTATATCTATACCTCTTTTGTTCTTAAATGATTTAGTTATTTTATTGACTGACCATGTGTTAGAAACAAAACAATTTTTATAGCCCTGGAATTAAAGGTGTTTATCATTCTGAATGTAACACGAAGCATCGATAATATTCCTCAGTAATTTATTTTGGGATTTTGTACGATTTTTTCATTGTTCGATTTACAGACACAGAGCTGGACACTGTAAATCTTAATTGGTTTTTGGCACCTGTTATAAATTAATATCTTGTTAAAGGTTGACAGGACCGACTTTCCATCTTACTATCCAGTATATTTTCTTGTATTATTACTCAATTTCATAATTTTTTTCTCGGCATATTCATTGCGGTGACGTCTAGCATCCACCAAGTATCACATGAGGTGTGGCTATTAAAAAACGAGACTGACGTTGTAAAAAATTTTATTTCTATTTTATAAATAATCACTTATTGCCACCTTCAATATACACTCCTTCTCTATCCCTACAACGCTCTATGTGAATTTTCCATTGTTCGAAACAGTGCTGAAAGTGATCTTCTGTCAGCTCCTTCAGGACACGTGCCGTTCAAAAACTGTTTGTACTGACACTTTGTACTCGATTGAAAAGGACCCAATTTTTTTGAAAACGATAATTACATGTGATTAAACGTGTCTTTTTACTTATGATCCGGAAACAAAGCACCAATCCATGCACTGGAAGAGCCGAACTTTACCGAGAGCCAAAAAAGCTCGAATGAGCAAGTCAAAATTTAAAGCAATGATGATTGTTTTTTTTTTATATCCATGGGATTGTGTACTTCACTGGGTTTCTGAAGAACAAACAACTAATTTATATTACTAACATGAGGTACTTTCTAAACGACGTTAGAGTAAGGAAAAATTGCCCCGAAATGTGGAAGGACAAATCATGAGTTCTCCACCAAGACAATGCGCCAGCTCATTCCGCGTTACCTGTTAAGAGGTTCCTAGCCAAGTGCAGCATCTCAGTGTCAGAACATCCACCTTATTCACCAGATCTTGCACCATGTGCTTTTACCTGTTTCCTAAGGTGAAATCTGCATTAAAAGGGCCAAGATTTGAGCCTGTGGAAGCTGTAAAAGAGAAAGCGGCACGTGTCCAGAAGGAGCTGACAGAAGATGACTTCCAGCACTGTTTCCAACAATAAAAAATTCGCATGGAGCGTTGTAGGGATAGAGAAGGAGTGTATATTGAAGGTGACAATAAGTGATTATGTATAAAATTAAAATTAAATTTTTACAACGTCAGTTTCGTTATTTAATAGCCACACCTGGTAGATATTTCACTGTATTACGATATGGTACTTGATTCACATTGATTATACAGAGAACGAATTTAATAAGTATTAACAACACAATATTCTAGAAATTTCCAAAAATTTATAATAATTCAAATCTGCAATAAATGAAGACTGACAAAATTTATAGTAATCGTGTAAATTTATAAGTATAAAAATAAATCCAGAAGAAAGTAGCGATTTATAAAAGATAACGGAACATGTTAGTTGGTCATAACGATGAGACCAATTTAAAAATAGCAATAGTAGCAGCGGTTATTCGTAGATGACGTCACGATGGCATTACTGTGGTAGTAGGTCACTGAACAACGACCAACGAATAAGATAGATTAATCAAGAAACTTACTAAATTTAAGTGAAAACGAGAAAATTCGGCAAACTAAAATGACTTTGTCGTAAATAAACCTATATTTTACTAATTTTTTGAAGCGAACCCGTGTTGTATTCGGTAAAATATGTAGTAGTCCCAGGTTCGATTCTCGCTCTGGTCTGACATTTTTTCATCAATCATTTTCATCTATCATCCTTCACTTTTTTCACAACTATTGGTTTATCACAAATTTTTACAAAAAAAAATTAATCCAAAAATAACTTATAGTATTACTTCGTACTATATTTATACGTTGTTATTTAGGCCATCAGCCGAAAGGCTGGTTTGAATCCGTAGAGGTTTTACTAGGTAAAACAAGGAGTGAGGTGCTTTACCATTGCCTTCCTCACTGAGTGGAAAAGTACGCTTATCAGCATGCCGAGCCCTCTTAAAAGAATATATTTTCCCTCTGCAAATGACACCTTCAGCTCATTCACCACAAAGTCTAATGAAATTCATTACTTAGAGGAGATAACTCTGATTAGTGTCTTTTCCACCTCTACCTTATCTGTTCTTAAATGATTCAGTCATTTAATTGGCTTACCATGTGATAAGAAACAGAACTATTTATTTTAGCCTTGCAATGAACAGATTGAGCGTAAATAATTTGATACTCCACCTGTCTGCTATGGGCAGTATATATTGCTATGTAGTATACATTTATTTACAATAATAAATTTCCAAGAAAGGGACTTTTTTCCTTACTCTTTGACGTAGTTTAGAAAGTACCTCAAAGTAGTTATATTGATTAATTGTTTCATCTTCAAGAACCCAGTGAAGGTGCACAATCCCATGGATATAAAAAAACAATCATCATTGCTTTAAAATTTTACTTGCTCATTCGAGCTTTTTGGCCCTCTGTGAAGTTCGGCTCTTCCAGTGCATGGATTGGCGCTTTGTTTCCAGATAATAAGTAAAAAACCACGTTTCATCACATGTTATTATCTTTTACCTGTTCCCTAAGGTGAATTCTGCATTAAAAGAAACAAGATTTGAGTCTGTGGAAGCTGTAAAAGAGAAAGCGGCACGGGTCCTGAAGGAGCTGACAGAAGATGACTTCCAGTACTGTTTCCAACAATGGAAAATTCGCATGGAGCGTTTTAGGGATAGAGAAGGAGTGTATATTGAAGGTGACAATAAGTGATCATGTATAAAATAAAAATACAATTTTTTACGACGGCAGTCTCGTTATTTAATAGCCACACCTCGAACAGATACTAAACATTTTGTATAATCGCAATACATTCTCGTTAGACATTACAAACAGATTTACAATAAAATTAAAAAGAAAGAACATTTACCCGAAAAGAATATAATTTCATTACCGTGACAAACAATAACAATATAAAAATAAATTGAAAAATAAACGGAAAGTATCGACCAAGTTCACGGTTAAATTTTATAAATAAACTAATATAAAATAAAATAAATAAATATAGTCGTTATGTCTTTCTCTATCGAGCCAAACTTGACCGAGTAACTGATCGAGTTAACGAACTTCTTCTACGTACATTCTAAATTTATAGGTTAGTTTAGATTCGACCGTATTAAACATACCTGTCAAAATAAAATATATTACTCCGCAATTATTTATATATTTCAGTTGATTTTTATTTAGAAACATTCATAACTTGATTTCAGTTCAATGTTAAACGAAAGTTATTTATGCGGCTGATTTATTTATTTACACTTTACTGAATACATAAATGCTACGTTAAGTAAAATTCGTATAACATACTAAATTTGTTATTTATAAAACTTAAATATTTTTATATATAAAAACAGGTTTCCGTTTGTTTATAAGTTATCGGTGATCCATTCCGTAATGCGTAGAAAGTTAACTACTAAGTTTTTTTTTTTTTTTTTAACTTTATTAGGAAAATTCACAACTGTATATAATAACAACGAGTGAATGAGGTGATTAAGAAATGGAATAAAATGCGCTTTAAGACTTAGAGGAGATCACCACTCAACAGTGGGCTCCAGCTGGAAATGTCCTGTGGATGGATTAGATAATAGTGTATACTATCGGAAATTACTTATTACAAAATGATGTCCCTACTCCATCGTCGGTGTAGACGTCTGCGGGGATTCCCGGGAAGGTATGGTAGGTATAGGTTGCGTACAAGTTCGTTGCTATGATGTGATAATTTCATACGGAATCTTGTGTAAATTTTACGAAATAAGTCGTTCATGTACGGAATATTGAGGTCATTGTGCAAACAGTCATTGGTAACGTAAAAGGGAGCATTTGTAATTTGTCGTACGAGTTTTGACTGAAATCGCTGGATTTTTGAAATTACGGATGCCTTAGCAATTCCATAGATTTGGCAGGCATACATCCAAACAGGCCGGAGATAAGCTTTATAAATAAGAAGTTTAAGATGCAGTGGTAATTTAGAGCGTTTAGAAAGTAAAAAGTAAAACCGTTTTCGTCTGTCGTCTAAAGTTCTCCGTTTAATATCTACATGAGTGTTCCACGTGAGCCGTCTATCCATGTATAAACCGAGATAGCGTACTTTTAAGTAAAATATTTTTCATCTAACAAGCCGGCCGCGTTGGCGATGTTGGTAACGTGCTCGCCTCTCATCACGCGGTCTTGGGTTCGAATCCCACTCGGGCATGGCATTTTTTCATACGTTACAAAAAATTCATTTCATCCTTCACCGTCTGCAATAGCAGCAATTTGCAAAACAGTCGGACGTTAAACCCAAAAAAAAAAAAAAAATCATCTAACAAACTCATCTAAAACCCTTCTAAGGAAAACTTATTTGTAAGAGATACAGAAAAATTTATCTATAGCGAAATTGAAGAGACCATGAGGTTTCGCCACTATAAAGAGAATTCCGTTATAGAGAGAGCGAGTAATTAATAGTGGGAGGGAAGTTGAAGTACTAATTTTTCTATACTACAAACTCATATAATGTGAACGGTGCATGCAATAAGTTTACTTTGAAAAACTACTGAATAGATTACTTTATGACGAATGTTTAATACAAAAGATTACTTTAATACAGTAAGATACTTAAATTACTTACCTAAAATGTAGGTTATTAAATTAACAAAAAATTTGGATACAAACAGCTAGTTTTATTAAATGTTGTGTCACTTATTTTGAACAATAGAATTTCAATTTTCTTATTGAATTTTTTTTCAATAATTGCAGTAACTGTAATTTTTGTTTGTTTGGTTTTCAATTCGTAAAACATGTCTTCAATCTTATTTTCAATGTTTAAAACTTGTAGATTTTTATCTACATTGAATCAATGACAGTGCGTACAAACAATACGAATAGCGTCTAGTGCCTGGTTTTTTGAAGGGGCACTATTTCTGTTTCCATTTCATCGTCATTTCTTTTTCTTCCTCGTTGTTTTGGGCTAAGACATTTTCGATTATTGCATCATCGCCAACATCTGCTGAAGTAGCTAAGTCATTGTCTGCCCCTATACATTCGTCTAAATCCTGAAGATATTTTTTAGACGCTATAGAGAGAGTTAAATACATTACCGTAATATACGAAAGGGTCGGGGTCGGCAAATAAATAAAATGCCGCTAAAAAGAGATTTCTGCAATAGAGAGATTTTACTGTATATATCATCTTCAAAAAGGTTTCATAAAGAAATGGAATGACAAATAAAAAATTTTGGTCTTATAGTGTTGTTTAGGTCATCAGCTGAAAGGCTGGTTTGAACCTGTAGATGTTTTAATAAGTAAAACGAGGAGTGAGGTGGTTTGCCATTGCATCCCTCACTGATTTGAAAAGTATGCTTATCAGCATGCCAGGCCCTCTAAAAAGCACATATTTTCCACTCTGCAAATTGTCCACAGGGTCTGGTGTATAATAAATTCATGTTTTTCAGAGGATATAACTGTGATTAATATTTTTTACACCTCTACTTCTTCTGTTCTTAAATGATTCACTCATTTAATTAGCTAACCATGTGATAAGAAACAACTATTTTTTGTAGCCCTTCAACTTACAGATTGAGTGCAAATAATTTAACACTCCATCTGTCTATTATGGCTATAGTCTTATAGTGAATGGGTGCAAAAAAAGTATTTGAAACACCCTTTTTTTATTACATCCTAATTTTTTTAGAAACTGTTTGTTCAATAATAAAGAACAACATGGTGGGTGTCTCGAAAAATTCAAATCCAAAAGTTGTAACTGTTGGAAATCAAAGAACTTTCTGTGTAACATAGGATACAATGATGTTACTTAGTTTTTATATTTTGATGAATCAATTTCTGATTTGAAAATTGAAGTCATCTTCTTTTCATAGCTTGGTAAAGCTATTCTTACATCTATTCTATGCATCTATTTTACAACCTATTGTATACAATGTATTATATTAAGCAGTCAGGCGTTAAGTACGGTACAATACTAGCTTACAATAAAACACGATCCTTTTTCCTGTGGTTTGTTTTTCAAAATTTTTGAAAATTATTTACAGAAAAGATATCCAAAAATAATTTTATTTCCGATTTCTACATAGAAAGATATGTAGGCCTAAACCTTTCTAAAACCAAAATAATCGTACTATTTTGTGTAAGAAATAGATTTTACCTACTTTTTCTTATAACACATATTCAGGTATTCTCAAGTTGTATTTCTCCCGTTAATTGAAGTACTCTAATTTCATTTATTATTAATCTAAGTTCAATAATTAATTATTAATTGTGTGAATAAATAATTGTTATAAGTTTAAAGAAGATCTTTAAACTTCTAACAAGTTTAAGTTTAAGTTTAAAGAACAAGTTTAAGTTTAAAGAAGATCTTTAAACTTATTTGTGATTTATTATACCCAGATCCCGAACGACCCTAGGTATAATTGTTACAATATTAAATACTCGCGAACGTGCAATTACAGTACCTAACATGTAGCTACAGTAATAAAATCACATAATATTTTACGTGCATAAAAAATTCAAATTCGAAAATTTTAAATAAGAAAACAAAACATAACATAAAATAATAAAAATTAGATAACACATCTTAAATATGCAAAAAAAAATAAAAAAATATGTATATACATAATTTTAATAAGAAAAATTACCTAATAATAATCTACATATGAAATAAAAACCACCTACTGAGAAACAAATTAAAAATAAATTAAATTACAAACAAAACAAATATTTAATTTAGATATATTAATACGCACGTACCAGACAAATGAAAATAATATTATAATAAAAAAATAAATAATAAGAAAAACAAAAATATATTATTGTAAAGAAATACAAGTTAAAGAACACGTAGGAATAATAGTAATGTTAACATGTTACACCATGTAGAATAATATTCATATAAGTGAACCATATAAGTTCACTTTCTCTAGAAAAAAGTACATTACATTAATTATGTAAATATATAGGGTGATTCAAAAAGAGCGCCGGTTTTGATATATCAAATTAAGAGATTTATTTTATTGAAAAACTGAAAATAAATACATCAACAAGTTCATCTTACCTTCCGATTTCATGTATGAAAAATGATGTCATGCATGTGTCCTCCTCTACTGCGCTGGCACGCATCAACTCTGTCCATGAAATTGGATATTACTGCACGACAAGTTTCGACTTCCATTTGCCCGATAACCCGTCGAATTTCCTCCTTCAAGTCATTGATGTTTCGGGGTTTATTGGCATACACCAATGACTTCAGATGACCCCAAAGATGAAAGTCACAAGGCATCAAGTCACACGACCTTGGTGGCCATTGATGGTCGGAATTACGAGAAATGATGCGATCCTGGAACCGTTCACGGAGGAACAACATTGTTTCTCGTGCAGAAACTGAATTCTATACGGGTGATATTGGAGATCGTACCGAAGAATTCTCCGTACAGAAGAACATTGTAAACCCAATTGTTGAGAACGGCGACGTATTGATTTTGCTGGGCTAACAGCCACACTGTCACGAACCAACGCAACGTTCTGCTCAGTTCGGCCAGAACGACGACGTCCAGAACTTTTAAGGTCGACTGTTGAACCCGTCTCAAAAAAACTTTTTCATGAGCCTGCGAACTGTTGATTCATTCGGTGCTTCATTACGTCCTAGAGTACCGCGAAGTCGCCTGACAGTAGCCGCATAACTCTCTCCACTCTGGTAAAATGTTTTGACGATTAACACTCGTTGTGCAATAGTAAACTTCTCCATGGTTAGACACAGACTGCGAGAGTACTACACTGCGAACAAGAGAAACTACAACTGAATCGTCAATCGGAATGTTCTCCGAAATAGAAATGAGGTCTAACAATGTTACCAACCGATAAACAAAAATTTACCAGCCGTTTAAAAACCGGCGCTCTTTTTGAATCACCCGTTATATAACAAATAACAATAATAATAAAAAAATAATAAAACTAATAGATATGATTTTAGTGAAAGCATTTTCATTGTGGTTTTATTAGTATTATACACCAAATAATCAGCTGTTATTTTTTTATTTTATGCTTGTAATGTTTTTGTAAAAGAATTCAATAACTGTACTGTAAATATTCTACGATGTTATTACAATGAAAATATACGATATAATATTATAGTTTGATTTTTTTGGGACGAAGGTTCCTGGTTCATATTCTTGTAAATGACTAACTTGGAGCACACATATCAAACGGAAACGTTTATTACTAAATTCCCGACTTAAACTTCTATATTCCTTACTTCACAAACGATCAAAATTACCAAAGGCACAAAAATTACGCATCTATTGTTCTCTTTTGAAACTTATATGGACCTACGGGTCTCAAATTTACCGTTCAACCAAACCCTCTAACTTGTAACGAATTCAAGCATTCCAGTCAAAAACATTACGCTTTATAGCAAAAGCACCTCTTTACGTTAGCAAAAAAACCTTATTTAAAAAAAACCACACAGATTTAAAAACAACACTTGTACAAAATTTCATCAAATACCTATAGAAACGGTTTTACGACAAGTAACACGAACACGAGAACTCACTGGTGCGTTCATTTTCCACCTTCCATTTACCTGATAATCCTCCTAGACGCCTTAAAAGACGCTGGAGTAGAGACCTGCTAATTTGATATACAAATTTCATTCTTGGGGAGGCACCAATGAGGGCCCTACCCCTCTTATGCCTATCATGTCATCTGCATTATTATCTTAATCATCACATTAGCTTGTTGTAAAATTTTACAGTTGTAAATAAAGAATTAAAGAGGAAAAAATACATTCTCGTAATTGCAGTTACTTTTATACAGATTTGAATAATAGACAGTGTTTAGGGGTGTACTTTGATGGTTGGGGTTCAATTAACTATACTCTCTGAGGAATGGGCGACCTGGGTCTGTACAACACTACAACTCATTTACACGTCATCCTCATTGGGTCATGGGGTTGTTTATTGTTCTGAACTGAACAGATTGTAACGTAGACTACACACATTTTTTTTGTTTTTTTTTTTGTTTTTTTTTTTGAATAACTGTAAATCTACGATCTGCTCTCATAGAACAATGAGTAGATGTGTTGTAAGGATAAATCTTGAGTAAGTAATACCCCTTGGTATTACTCTATAAAATTTCCCATTTTGTTGAAGTGATCTTGCGATCGTAAAATAAATTACACAATCACATATTAAAATAAATCTGTAGGGTGTAGTCTGCATAGTCTTCTGTGTGTTCCACTGTTGTCTAGGAGATTGATGGCTTCTGGATTCTGGTGATTTTCAAGTCTTGTTTGGTAACTGGTGCAAAATTTCTGTATAGCTTCGTGTACCGTGGGAGTGTTCGTGTAATATAGTGTTGGATATGTACCAAGGTGAGTCCATGATGTTTCGAAGTATTTTTGACTGAAACATTAGGGATTAAAAAATATATATGATAGTAAACAGTATGAATAAAAGTTATAATCACTTGAGTCACGAGTTTGCCCTTGTTTGCAACGAGGGGTAAAGGGGGAACAGCATCACTGCGCATGCGCGACTGCTTTAATTTCCGTACGACAAATATAACAACTTGTACTATACCCAGAGCATATTGTACAGTATATCGCAGAATCTTTTGTTGGTTAACTTTACGAATATAACTGTTTGTTAACGTAAACAAAAATGTCGGTTTCTCGAAAACTTGGTCGAACACGATGCTAAACGAAATATAATATCTTCTTCTTTTAGTGCGCTATCCGTTTCGGATGTTGGCGACCAGCATGGCAATTCGCACTATAAATACTATTATAAATATAATATACAATGTAATAAAATATTGTGAAGTTAAAGCTAAACAAAAATGCCTATTCGTGCCTCTTAACAAAAGCCGTGAGCGAGCGGCTAAATACTGTGATGTTTCTCTTTCCAAATTTCGAAAAATAAAGAAGGAAATTAAAGATGTGAAGAAGTTTCTTCAACAGTTTTGTTGACACCTGGTAAAAAAAGGAAACGGTTAGGTAGATACTAGTGAGACTGATAGCATAGCGTATAGAAGAGCGTCTCTTCTATACGCTATGCTGATAGTAAAGACGCCGGTGACAGTGATTCATTCGTAGAAAATTTTGTTCCTCTGGAATACGGTAATTGTTAATTACAGTAACTTAAACATTTCTAGTCATATAATTAAGCTATAGGCAATATTACAGTCATATTTATTTCTTATAACATTTATGAAGAAAACATTTTCTCGGAATAAACCACAGCTTACAAAATGTATATAAAAACTTCACGGTAGTGAAATTTACGAATAGTGTCTCATTGTTGAGGTTGGCAGCACTTCAAATTTTCACTTCCCTTTTCTCACAGCCCATCCGTACGCGAAAGGCAATCTCGTGACTTCAGGGTCTTATATCAATGTTTTTTTTTCTATCCGAGGCGGCGAGAAAACTCATGTCCACTTCCCCACAATGAAAAAATAGTCTTTCTTTCTCTTCAAGCGGGGATCCTACAGCTACTGCAGTATCCCGCACCTCAATCTTCACCTCGGTCTGTTCCACCAGTCCTTCTCCTCCAGCCCTCTTTGCCGCCAAAGCCTCTTTTCCCCTTCTTTTCAAGTTCCACAGGGTCTGCCTCTCTTGGCACCTGAAGAAGAAGAAAGCACATTTTATTTTTTTATTTTATTATCTAATGTGTGTACGTTGCAACCGGTTCAATTCAGAACAATAAGTTACCCCATGACCCAATGAGATAAGAATGATGTGTATGATGTGTAAATAAGGTGTAGTCTTGTACAGACCCAGGCCGACCCGTCCTAAGAGAGAATAGTTAATTGAACCCCAACCATCAAAGTACACCGGTAATCACTGTACAGTAATCAAATCCGTATGAAAGTAATTACCTTTACTAGGATTTGAACCAGGAAACTTCGTCTCCGAAAATCAGCTGTCAAAGAGCTGACTCGCGGCGACGGCTTTATCCCTAAACCAACCCGGTGGATAAAATGTTATTAAAATAATTTAATCGTATTTTTAAATGATGTCATTTAAGTGCCTTAACGTTTTGTTCATATAACGTCCTGTCTTGTTGCATTAAAACTTTCACGCCACAATCAATATTATGACATATAAACTCGAGAATTCTTCTAAGAAATGATATATAATTAACTGTAAAAATATTATTGTAAAATATTTTTTTAAATTAAATTTTTAATTTTGTTTTTTATGTGTTTCAGGTATGTGATACGCTAAATACTACAGAAGAAATAACTCGCTTCTTTAAGTGGTAAAGTATATTTATGTTGCTTTTTGTTGAAAGTTTAATTACCTATGATAGATCTAACGACTAAGAAAAAATAAAAAAAACAACTAGACTAACCAATAAAAACAGTAAATATTTCTAAAATAATTATTATTAAGTCTACCAGTAACTGTTATGAAAATATAGTGTATATTCGTAGATGAATACTTAATTCTAAGTGCTCAAAAGTCATTGCTTCTGGTTTTGCTTTAATCTGTTTTCCTAACACCCATGTTTCTTAGTAAATTCTTTTTAGGTTACTTGGCACCCTGATTTCACTCTCTGATACTCCCACTGATTTCAACACAGTAATAAACGGAAATTAAACCGCCTCATTTTTCCTCAGAAGAAAATTTTGTGTGTTTATTACCTATTTAATAAAGTTATTGTACGTAAAACGTAAAAAATTTTGTTTCTCAATTTATTTTTTGAGTTTGACGTAGAATATCTTAGAAACTAAGAAAGGTAAAGTTCTGGGACTGTTTTATTTTATTTACCACCTCAAAAATTATAAGAAACATTTTTATTCGTTCCTTATCTTATGTTCCTGAAATTCCAAAAATCTTCATTTTACCCAGGATTCTAAATACTTCATACTTCTGATTTCAACACAGTAATAAACGGAAATTAAACCGCTTCATTTTTCCTCAGAAGAAAATTTTGTGTGTTTATTACCTATTTAATAAAGTTACAAAGTTATTGTACGTTAAACGTAAAAAATTGTGTTTCTCAACTTATTTTTTGAGTTTGACGTAGAATATCTTAGAAACTAAGAAGGGTACAGTTCTGGGACCTGTTTTATTTCATTTAGCACCTCAAAAATTATAAGAAACATTTTTATTCGTTCCTTATATTATGTTCCTGGAATTCCAAAAATTTTCATTTCACCCAGGATTCTAAATTCTTGGCGAAATCTTTCGCAAGCTTTAACTCGTTAACTACGTATTTCCGGACCTATGTTTATATGACATTTTTTTCATTATTTTTACTGATACAATGAGTTCAGAAAGCGCTAGTAACACTAACCGAAACACCCTGTATAACTATAAATGAATTAAGATTAATCCACGAAAAACATTTTTCTGGTGAAAATATAAAATAGAAAGTAGGCCTACACATTATAGAGTTACAAAAATTTACAAATAGATATGTTTAAATAATCTTTCTAATAACTATACCTTCTAATTTTATTTTCTATTAGAAAAGTAGATATCAAAAGTAAATTTTGTTAGATTACTTATTATTTTGCATTATATCGGAGAAAATGTATACTGTAGGTTTCAAATTGAATAGTTACTATAATTATTATTGTTGTATTAGATAAAAATTAAATTAATATTATTTATTTTACATTCAAAATTTGAACATACGAGATATTTATATTTGTACATATATAATTTATATATATATAATTTATATTTGAACATAAATTTGAACAACTCGTACGTTCTATAACTACTATTTGTGTTAGATGAACTTGTAATTTTTTCCGAATTCTAACGATAACTAATTTATTAAAACAACGTTACCTACTCCGTGCCGTATAGTTCTGCATCACTCGGTACCTGAATATCAGAAAAAGCCCACCCACATACAGTTTTTATTTATGTAAAAAATAAATCAATTTATCTACATTAAGTACAACGCTATAAATAAAAATTTTAAAATAATCATACATTAAAAAGGCGGGAGGGAATTTTTAAATATTTAGTTTTAAACATTTGTTCATCTTTTAAAAAGATAAACTTAATGTTTACCTGTTTTTACACACTTGTTTCAATGTTTAGCGTATCTAATAATTCACCTTTACTTTCTATATGGAATCAGGAAAATGCTTGTACATTACGACTGTATATGTTGTGTTTATATATATATATATATATATACATATATGTATGCGGTTTTGATAAGAGCTTTCTTTTAGAAAATTATTAGTCAATTACTTTCTCGTAACTCTATCTACTGTATAAGTGAGAAAGTATTGACATTGAGAAAAGTTTTCTATTAAACAATACTTCAAAAATTATTTTAAAATTTCATAATTCCATAAAACGTTTCGGAGTCAAAAATACTACAGTGATCAGATAAAAAAACTAACATTTCACATATCAGAGTGCGTGACGTGATACTTCACAGATTAAAAAAGAAATTATTCCAAATTTTACCTGTTGAAACCAAGTAGAACTATAAGAAACCTTAGTAAAAACAAGATATTTAAATATATTTTTTTTAATTAAATTAGCGGTTTTGATCAAAGTTTTCCAGTGAGTTTTCTTGATCTTAAAAATGTGAAATGAAATTAGTAAAAGCAATATTAATAATAAATTGTTTTATTAACAAAATATACTACATAAAATTAAAATTATGAACAATTAAACCAAAAAACCTTCCGATGTTGTTTATTTTTTTATTCTTCTTATAACACTTCGAAGCATAATTCCTTACCGCCGTTCGGTTAAGTCTTTTTGAATATAATTAATTGTACTGATTATTTTTTTTGTAAATAGTTTCTTCTGTTGTCATACTCATAAAATTTGTTTAACTACAATTATTTAACCAACCTTCCGATATTTTTAACACCAAACGTATGAAATTAAAAATTAAGTGCAAGCTTTCTGACATTTACATAATTTACGCAGGACTAAAAATTGGACTCTAACAACAAAATCTATACAAATCATTCTCAGATTCTCTCAGGTTAAATCATAATTATAGTCGGTATCTATACTCGTTAGCTTCCCTCATGTATTTTTCCGGAGTAAACCAGTTCCTTTAATTCGAATATCAGTAGTTTTCTTTTCATTTAATATTATTATTTTTCTGAAATATCTTTTCCTAAATTCTGACAACATTGAATACTTATACATAAAATGAATGACATCCACATCTTCCTTAGCAGTGTACAGAAAAAGAAAGCAATACATACATTATTTTATTGATAATACTCTTCTGAGGCTAGTAATTAGGTATCCGGTGTTCAGGATTGCGCGGGAAAATAGATCAAATATAAATTAAACACGATGCACAACATTTTACAAATGATAGCTCCACTCATAACAGGCAGATGGAGTGTTAAATTATTTGCACTCGATCTGCTAGTTCCAGGGTTACAAAAATAGTTCTGTTTCTTATCATATGGACAGCCAATTTATATGAATGAGGTAATTAAAAACAGAAGAGGTAGAGGTGTAAATGACACCTGTCACAGTTATCTCCTCTGAAAAACGTGAATTTAATTATACAACAGACCCTGTGGACAATTTTCAGAGTGAAAAATATGTGCTTTTCAGAGGGCCTGGCATGCATATAAGCATACTTTTCAACTCAGTGAGGGATCCAATGGTAAACCATTACCATTGCAGTGACCATTCGTCACTACGTCACGAAGGCGGTCAAAATTTCTTTATTTTCTGTGTTATTTGGGAATTGGTTATAAATACTGATAGTCTATAGAATATATGAACGTAGAGAGCTTAATTAACAAAAAACAATTGATCGAAATTAGTCCAATGGGAGCTGAGACCGAATTGGCAAAGAAATTTTTTTTCTTTTAAATATCATGTAAACAATTGTCTTCTGCAGCGCCTTCAGGCCTCCTGGCATCAGTCCATAAAATAACCGGCAGATAGAGTTTTCAAGTATTTACACTCAATCTGCTAGTTCCAGGGCTGCAAAAAAATAGTTCAGTTTTTTATCACATGGTCAACCAATTATATGACTGAGGCATTTAAGAACAAAAGAGGTACAGGTGTAAATGACACTTGTCACAGTTATCTCCTCTGAGAGTAATATATTTCATCGTACAGCAAGACCCAGTGGTAAATGAAGTAAAGGTGTCATTTGCAAGGTGGAAATTAGATGCTTTCCAGAAGGCCTGGCACGCTGATAAGCATACTTTTTCACTCAGTGATGAAGACAATTATAAACCACTTCACTCCTCGTTTCACTTAGTGAAGCCCCTAGAGGTTCAAACCACCCTTTCGGCTGATAACATAACCAACAATATCTTCACCCAAACCTGAAAAGAAGGGATGGATGAAAAGGCAACCTCCTTCTCTAAACAAAAGTCAGAACTCACCTGGAACAAAAATCCCGGATTTCCCTGTAAAATACAATAACTACTGTATAAACTTGAACATCAATACACATTATATAAACATAATGTAAATAACATTTTTACATAAATTTGACATAGGTACATGGTTACAAATCTTATAATAAAACAAAAAATAAATATTAAATGAAAGAAATTTAAGAGAAAGAAATATATTGTGAGAACACCTGAACTTATTTCACATTTCTGTAGAACTTATGAGAATTTTTTCTATTATTTAACAACCGTCATTTCCTTAACAACAATTGAATTTGTAATAAATTTTACGCAATAGATGAATTCTTTGGTAGGAAGGTGATATTTTATTTTTCAACATAATAACAACATGAAGAAAAACATAACCGTGAGAAAAAACGATTATTATATAGTAAAACAATAATAATATTAATATATAATATAATACCATTTAAATAACAATAAAAATTTCGCATTTTATTATAAAACTGTTTCTCAATTTTTAGCAACAATAATTAATAAAAGTAATAATAATAAGTTGATTTATTATTTCTATTTTTAATACAAAAGATAAGAAACAATATTAATAAATAAGTTAGATATTTTAAATTGTTAAATGGTGAAACACAAAGTGAATGTGTTCTTTTAGAATAAAAACCATGAATATTAAAAATTATGAGAAAATTTAGTAAGTTTGTTAAAATTACATTAAGATTGATGTATTTGTAAGACTATTATTTCATTAATCAATAATGGTATATGTTTTTTTAACAAGGTGTTATTCTATTGCAGTCAGTTTTTAAAAATTTAAATATAAATAAAAAAGACTGAATTACGAGGTGTGAAGGTGTGTGAATTACATTGTTATCATGTGCCTCAACTGGTAGAGCTCGAAAGTCTAAAATTTCTAAATAATTAAGATATTTGAGTTACTGAATGCGATCCATATCTAAATATGATAAGTCCAAAGCGGTTTGAAAACTATTTTCTACATCAAAATTTTGTTCTTGTTTTTAACACTTTTAATTGAAATTTAGTATCTGCTATAACATTAATACAACAATTTCTAAATGTGAAGCTAATGTTCCAAAACTTTATTTACTTGAAGGAGCGTGCAGTCATCACCACAGTCCTACAGTTGGCCAAGAACATCTCTTGGCCAGAGGCGCTTCAAACGTCTACGCTGAGCACCCGGTATCGCCCTAGTGTACATGTTTTGTATGAGAGGGTTGTCATGTAATTAAAATTTGTCATGCATCGTCTTGTATAGTTGTTTCGCGACATAAATTACTTATGGGATTTGTAAGTCTTTGTGCAACATTGATTTAGTGATATAAAAGGAGCATTGCGTTATCGTTCGTAGAATCTTGTTCTGAATCGCTTGTATACGTTTCGTGTGTGAAGGTTTATCAGATCCCCAAAGTTGAACTCCATATGTCCAGATTGGTCTTAAGACTGTCATGTAGATTATGAATTTGTGTGACATGTTTAATTTAGAATGTCTATAATTTTGTTCTGAAGCGGAACAAAAAACAGTAACACATGTGCAGTGTATACTTAATGATATTTTAAAAAATATAACAATATTTTATTACTTTACAAAATTGATAAACAAATATTGGAAGTAAAATTAAGTAAGTTAACAAATTTATAACAGTGATAATAAAATTTAAATAAACAAACATTAATTAATGTATAAATTCCATACCTATTACATAAATAATAAAATACGCATATTTTTAAAATTATAATAAAAATAAATAAATAAAATTTTATGGTTACAATCCATATAGAGTATAAAAAGAAAACTTTTTAAAATGTAATATTGAACTAGTACTAATAATGTTCTTATATGTATACGTAATGTAATAAAAATAAATAAATACAAATAAAAATAACATATGTAAGTTAATAATTACACAACACGTTTGGCAAGTTGTTTAATTACAGTAGTTGGGTTCATCATCATCTATGTTAAATCTTCTCCAGGATTTTACACGTGAATATCATCACCAAATATTAAAATCTAGATGTTACTCGACTACTAGGTATATCAATACATCTATTCTACTTTCTAGTCAGTCCGGGTACTTGAAACTGGCTTCAAATATACTTGTATAAGCTACTACGAGTATATCCATTACTTGAAATTTTGCTTTCTTTATTTTCCCTTTCTAAACAATGCAACTATGACGGATTATGCTGAATTTATTTACGAGTAGTACCTGTATACACCTTTAATGTTTAAAGAATTTCTACTGGAAAAATCAGGAGGTATTTCTTTTTATTTGGTCATTAACGAATATATAGGTTGAACTTAAACGATAAGATAAAAATCTAGAAAGTGTTTTTTTAGCTAAAAAAAATCTGGTGTGAAAAACTCATACAACTTTATTTTGCCAATGCAAATAATTAACAATATAACCTAACATTAGTAATGAAACATTAGAAATAAACAATAAACTAACCTCAATACACATAACCTTATTTTACCGTGAGTGAAAGACGCAAAATGAAAATCAACCTCAGTTTGGCTTAAAAAATACGGAAAATCATTCTTTCACGCTTAACTAGGCTCTTCAGAGAAAAATGCTGTAATTAAAAGTTGTAGATCTTTCAATTTACTATAAAATATGATTAGATACACTTTTGTTGCAAAATGCATACAAAGGCTGAAATTGTTTTAAAAAATCGATGTTTTTTAGACTAACATTTTTTTTAAATTAACATTAATTTAAGACTCAATTTGGTAGAAAAATAAGCGGTTCAAAACACAATAAATTTTTTGGACTTATATAATTATAAAATCATATAATTATATAATTTTTTTATCGTGTCATTCAATTTTTTATTTTCATGTTCTCTCAATTTTCATTGAACCTAATTAATTTTTAATTTTGTTTTTATTAAACCTTATAGTATTATATTTGTGTCTGAATGTATTTTGAGTCTTTTTTGTAAATAATTTTACATATGTACTTATGTAACGTGGTCGCTAATAATCC
This sequence comes from Catonia carolina, assembly GCA_035578175.1. Lineage (NCBI taxonomy): Eukaryota > Metazoa > Arthropoda > Insecta > Hemiptera > Achilidae > Catonia > Catonia carolina. Next base: position 19,258,745 of record JAQMRL010000015.1, read on the forward strand.
GGTAGTCGATGCGACCTTAAATAAATACATAGCCTACACATAAATAAATACATACATGTTGTTTAGGTCATCAGCCGAAAGGTTGGTTTGAACCTGTAGAGGTTTTACTAAGTAAACGAGGAGTGAGGTGGTTTACCATTGCCTTCCTCACTGAGTGGAAAAGTACGCTTATCAGCATGCCGGGCCCTCTGAAAAGCACATATTTTCCACTCTGCATATGACACCTTCACTTCATTCACCACAGGGTCTGGCTGTATAATGAAATTCATTACTTTCAGAGGAGATAACTCTGATTAGTGTCTTTTACACCTCTACCTCTTCTGTTCTTAAATGATTCAGTCATTTAATTGGCTGACCATGTGATAAGAAACAGAACTATTTACTCGTATTTTAGCCCTGAAACAAACAGATTAAATGTAAATAACTTGACACTCCACCTGTCTGTAATGGGCAGAAATACATACATAATAAACTAAAATAAATACATATAACCCGGATTTTCGTTAATGCGGATCGGCCCCAACCTTAGTTGATCCAGAATAATGAGATTCTTCTGTACTACTGTTTATTTAAATAAAAAATAAATATGTAACATTTAAATCTACCTTTCTACCGTTATGAATAATTTTACATATTTTCAATAAAATTTGTATATAACAGGTAGCTACACTTTTTTACAATAAAAATTAAAGGTAATATGCAATATATACGTACATATACTGACGAACACGTAAATCGGCAACCCAAATTATAAAATTTAACCGCAGTTTTGCGGTTTAATGTATCAAAATTGCCACTTTCTATAAACCATAAACATAAACACATATTATGCACATTATTTTTTATGTCTTTATTACATATAATAACAAAATTGAGTTGAAAAGTAAACTGCATTACAAAAAAAAATAATAAATAAAATACAAAACGGATGGAATGTACGGTGAGTCAGAAGAAAGTGCACAGTAATCTTTAATCCGAATCTGTTTATGTTATTCTTGAACGTGTAAATATTATGGATGTTTTAAAATTAATTTTGCTTTTATATGCAGCATTTTAATACTTTCTTGCCATATTATAATATTACAAATGCATTGTGTTCGATGCAAGATTCAATTTAATATTTTGAATTATTTCTTAACTGATTTATCTATTAACCGATTCTTTTTTTATTTGCATCCAGGAGACTCTCAAGGGAGTGTATAGGACATAATAAGAGTATAGGAATGTCAAGTCAAACCCGCTTTTCAAAGAGGGTTTCTTTAACAAACTAATAACTAACTTTTTAAATATTCAGATAATTAATGAACCGGAAACCTCGGAATTTTAGTCATTTAATAAGCAACCGAGCTATTGAGGTGACCAGTTGTATACAAGTAATATTACAAACAGTATGTACTAGAGACAGCCTAACAATTTGATGAACAGGAACTGACTTCAATGTTTAATTACTTGCTCTATATGAATTATTCTGCACATAACAGACAGATGGAGTGTTAAATTATTTGCATTCAGTCTATTAGTTCCAGGGTTTTTAAAAATAGTTGTGTTTCTTATCAAATGGTCAGACAATTAAATGACTGAATCATTTAAGAACAGAAGAGGTAGAGATGCAAAAGTTACTTGCCAGAGTTATCTCCCCTGAGAGTAATGAATTCCATTTTACAGCCAGACCCTGTGCTGAATAAAGTGAAAGTGTCATTTTCAGGTGAACCGGTAGGAAAGATCTAATGCTTTGACGTGTATAAGAGTTTGATCTTCAACATTATAGTCGAGAAAATTCATAGCTAAAAATATATTTTATTTATTGTGTATCTAAATATTAAGAAGGTCAGTGTTTTATGATCTCCTTAGTTGTCGGGGAGAATTATCCGGAAGTCTTATCTGTACACATTTGGAGAACGAAGATTTTAAGTCTGTGGCTTAAAATCTAGTCTTACTTTCAGTGAAAATGCCTTAGACTGATCAATGCAGTCCTGTGGTATGTAACCAATGAAATATTGCAAAACGATCTAAATCCTGCCCTTCATAAAAAAAAATTAAACAACATAGCGAAAAACATTTAAAAAAGTTAAAATTCATTTCACAATTAACCCCCTGTCGACAGCAAAGGTACTCACAGACTGAAACGTTTTAAAACATTGGATTTACCTTTACGGTTTTATTAATCAATTAACTCATTTAATTTTTTTTCTGCTTCTACGTGATTTTTTTCATCGTGATTTTATAATCACCATCATGGTGATCATCATCTTCAGCTTCAACTACTTCATGTTTCAAGATATCAATGCACAGTTCAGAGTCAAGTTTAGTATATTATTTTTTGTTCACAGTTTTGTCTTTTTTTATGAAACACCTTACTGAATGTGTTTTTCATTTTCTTTCTAAGAACGTTATTATTCAGAATTTCACCATCTTTGCTTAAAGTTTTCTTTTCCTTGTTTGATCCCACTGAACCACTTTAGTCGACTGTTTGAAAGTTCTTCCTTCGCTTCCATTAGGTTCATTTCCTCTGCCAATGCTTCTTTATATTTCCTGATCTCGCTTTCCGCAAAACTCTAATCACTTTGTGTGGAAAAATGTAAAATGTTTTTAAGCTTAATTTTATTGAATTTTGGCGTGACTTTCATGTGGGTTCCGGATGCTCCGATTCATCCACTTTTTTTTTGAGTGTTACCCTGTCGAACCCGAACGACATCTTTCCTGATCTATTCTTAGATCAGGCGGTAGAATTTTTCCTGCAGAAAACCTTCCATCTTTCGACTGTCAGAGTAGTCATACTCTGACTATTAATAATTAAAAAAACAACTTATAGCAAAAAATGCGCTTTGTTAAACAAAATGTCTGGCTAATGTTTCGTGAAATTTCTGATAGAAATGTTTTATATTTAGTATGAATGTTATATTTAGGTTGATGTGATGCAACAATTCAGAAACGTATTATGTTGAATTTTTTTATAAGGATTAATAAACGTAATGAATACAATAAAACTTTCAGGACCTTATAAATTTAGGAACATTTTGTTAGTTTTGAAATTAATTTCGCCCATATTTAGTTAGAAAGGTTACAAAGTTATTTATAGAAGCAATAAAAAATAAGCACATAAAAGTTATATAAGTTAAATTTCATAACAAAAGACAGATTATTTTTACAGAAAGCTGGCTGGCTACTTCATTAAAAGCCGTTAAGTTAGTAATGAAGAACCGCGTTCTTATTGGATTTCAAAACTAGTCTACTATGACAAAGCGTTATGAAATTTTGTATAATTTTTCTGCTTTACAGAAAAAACAAATAACAAAATAATGAATTTTTGCAATATAACAAAAATTTTAGATTGTAATAGGTTCATCAAAATTAAAGTTAAATAATTGAAAATTGATAATCACTTAGTAAAAATTGTAAATTTCTTTCCCCATGACAGACATTTGGAATGTTAAATTATTTCCACTGAATCTGTTAGTTCTAGAGCTACAAAAAAAATTGTTATGTTTCTTATCACGTGATCAGCCAATTATATGACTGAAGCATTTAAGAACAGAAGAGGTAGAAGAGTAAAAGACATTAGTCAGAGTTATCTCCTCTGAGAGAACGAATTTCATTATACAACCAGACCCTGTAGTGAATGAAGTGAAAGTGCCATTTGCAGGGTGGAAAGTAGATGCTTTTCAGAGGGCCTGGTGTGCTGATAAGTATAATTTTCCACTCAGTGAGGAAGGCAATAGTAAACCAATTCACTCGTTATTTTTCTTAATATAAATTCTCTAGAGGTTCAGACCAACCGTTCAACTGATTATCTAAACAATAAAATAATAAACTACTAGATTAACGTAGAGCGAATCACTTTTATTTTACATTCTGTAAAAGAAGTCGGACATTGAAGAGACAACACATAAAGAAGATAGAAGCGTTCGAAATGTGGTGTTACAGGAGAATGTTGAAAATTCAGTGGGTCCAAAAGGTTACCAATGTTGAGGTGCTACGACGTTTAAATAAGGAGTTGGAAGTTATGAAGAGTATAAAAACAAGAAAACTAGAATATTTGGGTCACATAACCAGAGGAGAAAAATATGAGTTGCTGAGAATTATTATGCAGGGAAGGATCCGAGGAAGAAGAGGCGTAGGAAGAAGACGCATCTCCTGGCTGAGGAATCTTGGAGAGTGGTTCAACTGTAGTTCATTGCAACTATTTAGAGCAGCAGCCAGCAAAGTGACCATAGCCATTATGATATCCAACCTCCGATAGGAGATGGAACTTTAAGAAGAAGAAGAAAAGAAGTCGAACTACAAACCGAAATTATTGAACTATTGGGGGACTGAGCTTTTAAAAACTATAGATTAAGTTTAACTGAACAACCCACCGGGTTGGTCTAGAGGTAAAGTCGTCGCCAAAATCAGCTGTTTAACAGCTGATTTTCGGAGACGAAGATTCCTGGTTGAACTGGGAAAGGTTCCTGGTTCAAATCCTAGTAAAGGTACTTTTATACGGATCTGAATACTAGACAGTGGTTACCGGTGTACTTTGATGGTTGGGGTTTAATTAACCATACTCTCTCAGGAATGGTTGGCCTGGGTCTGTACAAGACTACACCTTATTTACACGTTATACACATCATCCTCATCTCATTGGGTCATGGGGTTGCTTATTGTTCTAAATTGAACAGATTGCAACGTACACAAATTAGGAATTAAAAAAAAAGAAGTTTAACTGAAAAATATTAATCTGTTTTTACCAAATCATTTATTAATTAAACTGATAAAAGCGGACGAGTTATCAAATCGTTTCTTTATATATGCGGATATGATTGGACAAAATTATTCCACCACACAATAAAAACTGTTACTATACATTTTATTCATTTTTTTACCCATGAAGGTTAACTCCTGCTAGTGAAATTTTATTTAGTTAAGTATACATTTTTTACTTACAGCATAAAAAAATTGAGTGACAAAAATTATAAATGTATAATTTCATAGAGATCAAGTGTGCACTGCAGGATATAAAAATAAACATACTATATAAAAAGACCAACGAAATTTTCTTTATTTTTTGCAACAGTGTAAATATTTATATGTGTAAAAAGATTGCTCAAGGGTTGCACGTATTGCAAACTGTAACTAATTGAGAATTTACTTTTTACTACAAGATTTATAAAGTAAAATATCTGCATTGAATGTCAAGAGGTTGAAATAAAGTTGCAAGTCATTTGTGTTTGTTTTTATTTGACATTAATAACAAACTGTTTGCTATTATAAGAACCAATATGGAGTGAACATTAACAATTATTCTTGAATTTATTTTATAAAATATATCAGGAGTAGGTCTGTGTGAAAATTATTTTTTTAGCAAATATTATAACTTAAATGTCATACAAACAGTCTTCTTGATTTTGTTTAGAAGCATCTGTACAGTAAATTAATATGTTGTTTACTTCATCAGCCGAAAGGCTGGTTTGAATCTCTAGAGGCTTTACTAAGTAAAACGAAGTGTGAGGTGGTTTTTTTTTTTTTTTTTTTTTTTTTTTTTTTTTTTTTTTTTAACGTCCGACTGTTCTGCAATTACTGCTAATGCAGACGGTGAATGATGAAATGATTTTTGTAACGTATGAAAAAATGCCGTGCCTGAATGGGATTCGAACCCAAGACCGCACGATGAGAGGCGAGCACGTTACCAACTTCGCCAATGCAGCCGGCATTGGTGAGGTGGTTTATCTTATCTTTCTCATTGAGTGAAAAAGTATGCTTATCAGCATGCCAGGCCCTCTGAAAATCATTTTCTTTCCACCTTGCAAATGACAACTTCATTTCATTCACCACAGGGTCTGGCTGTATAATGAAATTCATTTCTCACAGAGAAGATAACTGTAACTAGTGTATTTTACACCTCTACCTCTTCTATTCTTAAATGCTTAAGTCATATAATTGGCTGACCATGTAATAAGAAACAGAACTATTTTATGTATCCCTGGAACTACATAATTATGTAGTTTTTTATTATGAAAACCAATATGAAATGAACATTAACAATCTTCTTCTTTTTCTGCCTTTGAAGGATTAGGCATCTCTGCATGTTCCGATCCTTTCAAATCTGCCCATCTCTTTCTCGGGCGTCCTCGTTCTCTCCTGCCCTCCGGCTTATAGCCCAGTGTCTGCTTAGGTATACTATTCTCCCTCATTCTGTTCACATGCTCTAACCACGCATTCTTTTCTGAGACACCCTTTCGTAGATTGAGAAGATGTTGAGTTCTTTTCTTATCTCGGTATTCCTGTAACGATCTTCTCTACTACACCCATATGTATGTCGAAGAAATTTCATTTCAGATTCTTGACATCTACTCTCCTCTTTTATTATATTTTTAAAGTTTTAATTTATTATCAAAGTTCCTTAAACAGCTCGGTTATGCCACATTTGAGAGAGGTATGTTTTACACTTTCCCAACACAAAATTTTAAAGGAAGAAACAATTTTAAATTTAGATAATACCTTTATATAATTTAGATAGTTAATATTATATTTTTTTAAATAATTTTCTATTTTCTCAATCAAAAATGCAAACCAGAATTCCAAGTCTTAGTGGATATATGTGTACCAACTTGGTTTTTATTATATTTTTAAACTTTTTAAAATTGTTATTGATGGACTTATGTAATGCGAGAAACAGCGTACATGATTGTTCAATTAACACCTTTTTCTTAACATATTATTACATCAAAGTGCTGAATTAAATTATCAAGAATTTCTGTAAATTCAAACATACAGTTTCATACAAGGATAGCCCCACAAAGGTAGTTAAGGCTGAAATATGCATAGAATTTTGAATAAAGTGAAAAATTTATATATATTAGAAGTTACAGAAATTATCTTAATAAAGATTTAATAGACATGATCATACCATTTAGGGTGAATTGGAGTGCTCAAGATCCAGTACTGGGACCAATTTATTTTACGATTTTTATTTTAATGTATTTAAATTTGAATTTAAATTTCTATAACAATCTCTTTTTACTACACTTCCATTATTGGTAATCAAAAGTAAATTTACAAATGCAAATTTAAAAAATTAAATGTACAAACAAAAATTTAAGCTATAAGGAAAATATTAGATTAAAGATTTGATAATAATAACCTATTTAAATATATTTAAATACATTTAATTTTTTTCAGATCCGTTTTAAGAAACTTTCGCTTTAGAGAAAATTATGGTTTATTTATTATTTTAAATGAAATTAAACATGTTTTTAAATTTCAGTTCACAAATTTAAACCTGTTTATTCTTCTTTTGAAGTACTTCAAATGTGTAATGTCATTAGTATGTCATTTAATTTAAGATGTGCATATATGGTCGACTCTTTAATGCAGTATGGTTACCGCACTATTCTGCTAAATTGGAAGGTTTCATTCCTGATTAAATTTAAATTATTTTAACACATTAAAATTTACCATTCCTTAACCGAAGTTATTCATTTATGAGCAATACGTTCATGTAACATTTTATAAACAACAAAAATCTGGTGTGAAACACTCACACAACTTTCTCTTGCCAATGCAAATAAAGACCAATATAACCTAACATTAGTAATACAACATTAGAAATAAACAAAAAACTAACCTCAATAAACATAGCCTAATTTTAATCATATATGAAAGACGCAAAATGAAAATCGATCTGTTTGCCTTAAAAATATGGAAAATCACTCTTTCACACTAAACTAGGCTCTGTAGAGAAAAATGCTCTAAATAAAAGTTGTAGATCTTTTAATTTTCTATAAATTCAATTATACATTTTTGTCATAAAATGCACACTTAGGCCGAAATCTTAAAAAAATCGATTTTTCACACGTTTTCGTGAGAAAAAACAGAAAATCGCTAATTACCGCTTAACTAAACGTTATACAAAAAAATGTTTGAAATAAAAGTTGTAGAATTTTAAATTCTCTACATTTTTTAAATAAATAAATTTTTGCGTTATAATACATATTAAAGCCGCAATCTTGAAAAACCACTTTTTTCCGTAAAAACAGCCTCACCAAGAATTTCAGAAAACATGGCGCCTACCCTATCTTGTAGAGAATAAAAAATTTAGTAAACCAGACGATTTAAAACAAAGTCGTAGGACCAGTTTTTGAAAAAATCGTAAAAAAGTGAAAAATTACACGAATAAACTACTATTTCCGGTTGACCGATTTTGATGAAAATGTTCGTATCGGGTCCGGTAAGGGTATGTAACTTAAGTTTCAAGTTTCAAGATGGTACGATGTTCCGTTCTTGAGATATTTTGTATACACACACAGAGCAATCGCTAAAAACATGTTTTTTGGGTTCAGGGGTCTGAAAACGTATAGATCCGGTGAAAACTCGATTTCGAAAAATCGACATGAAAACAATACTTTCCTTCCTATATATTCATATAGGCAAGAGAAAGTAAAAACGAGTATTTTATTTTATTGAATTAGCAAAGCTAATGAATTGAAAGGCACGGGTTCAAGTAACGTTAGCTTGTAAAAGTAATAAAGTTCGTAAAAATTAATTAAATTAAACGAATGGATTGGTAAATTATTAGTACTCAATCTGTTAGTTCCAGGGCTACAAAAAATAGTTCTATTTCTTATTACATGGTCAGCCAATTAAATGACTAAATCATTTAAGAACAGAAAAGGTAGAGGTGTAAAAGACACTAGTCAGATTTATCCCCTCTGAAAGTAATAAATTTTGTCACTATACAGCCAGAAATGTTATGAATGAAGTGAGGGTGTCATTTGCAAAGTAGAAAATATGTGCTTTCCAGAGAGGTTGGCATGTGTAATATAAGAAGCATTTATACACAAAAACAATTCACAGGACAAACTGAATACTTTCACACGTAACGTAAACATAAACATAAACGTAACATAAACATACATACAACAGATGATTTCCTACCGTCAGTGGTGAAAAAATAAAACAAAAAAAAATAAGAACATAAAATAATTTAAAGAAAATAAAAAGAACATTCCTTTTTTTTATACAAAAAAAAAGGATTGTTAGAAATTGATTCCGTTTTAAAACTTTTAAAGAGTTAGAAGTGGATTTACCTTTTTTAAGTATCAAAACATGTTTATAATTGGAAGATAATATTATCAAAAGAAAAAAGGAACACAATTTTAGAAGAGTTGGTGCAGAAAAACTTTCAAGAAATTTTTAAAACATTTTAAGAATTTTAAAAAACATTTTAACAATTAACAATTTTAAAGTTTTTTAAATATTTATAAACAAAAGTATTAATAAATATCTTGAGTGGCCGGATTTAAAATAGTTTATTTGATTTTGGAACTTCTGGGACACATGCTGATAAGTATACTTTTACTTCTCTAAGTTTACTAAGTTTACTTTTGATAAGTATACTTGAGGAAGGGAATGGTAAACCAACTCACTTCTCGTTTTACTTAGTAAAACCTCTAGAGCTTCTAATCAGCCTTTCGGCTGTTGACCTAAACAACATGAAAAGGTTTACGTATATGAAAATTGTACTCTAATAAAATAATTTATATTCTACATAATTTTATGAATTTTTAACCCTTTGGGGTCTAAATCTGCATTAAAAGGGACAAGATTTGAGTCTGTGGAAGCTGTAAAAGAGAAAGCGGCACATGTCCTGAAGGAGCTGACAGAAGATGACTTCCAGTCACTTCCACTGTTTCCAACAATGAAAAATTCGCATGGAGCGTTGTAGTGATAGCGGAGGAGTGTATATTGAAGGTGACAATAAGTGATTACGTATAAAATTAAAATTAAATTAAATTAAAATTAAATTTTTAGTCTCGTTATTTATTAGCCACACTTCGTATATCTGAAATGAGCTGAGTTCCTTTAATTTTGGATATGGGAGGTCTTACTGCACATATTAACACATGAAATTATATAATAAATTAACACACAAAATAATCTTTATAACACAATAATAGGTCAATATAAGCAAGCCTATTATTATTTAACTTTAAGATGATTCTTACATAAAAACAAAAAATATGTAGGCAAATCATATAATTATTGTATTAAAAGTAATTTAGTTTTCTTACCATTAAAAAATGTTTACATCTATACCGTAGGTAAAATGTAGAATTGTATATGTTACGTATAGGATTTTTAATCAGTGTTTATGTAAACTTAATAGTAATACTTTTAATCAAAATTACTGGTTATAAAAAATGATAATCGTTTATTATAATCATTATCATTTTTAATGATAATAATACTCATGATGTTCATGTTATCGTTTAGTTAGTAGACCTAGTATCATTATTTGTTATTGCTAATCATGTGGTAATCACCAATACATACCTATCATTTTTATATTAGTAAGACTATTATTGTTACGTCATCGTTTCCGTGTATTGAGTTTTAGGTTAAAAGAGGTTTTATTTCGTATATTTCTTCTTTTTTTATTTCTAATTTCTGTACGTTGCAATCTGTTCAATTCAGAACAATAAGCAACCCCATAACCCAATAAGATGAGGATGATGTGTATGACGTGTAAATGAGATGTAGTCTTGTACAGACCCAGGCCGACCATTCCTGAGAGAGTATGATTAATTGAACCCCAACCATCAAAGTACATCGTATATCTCTAACGTATTTTTTTTAAATCCCTAATGTGTGTACGTTGCAATCTGTTCAATTTAAAAGCAATAACTAACCCCATGACCCAATGCGATGAGGGTGATGTGTATAACGTTTAAATGAAGTGTATTCTTGTACACTCAGGCCGACCATTCCTGAGAGAATATGGTTAATTGTAATCCAACTATCGAAGTACACCGGTAATCATTGTTTAACATTAACATCCGTATAAAAGTAACTACCTTTACTAAAATTTCAACGGGTAAGCAAGTCCTGTATTAATAAAAAATATCGCTGCGCCAACCTGGCCTAATTTTAAAGACAAATACGACACGTATTTTGGTCACATAACAGTTAACATGTTAAAGAATTTTTTTTCTCTTTAATTCTTTATTTACAACTGTAAAACGTTACAACAAGCAAATGTGATGATTATCAAAATAATGTAAATGACATGATAGGCATGAGAGGGGTAGGGTGCCTCCCCAAGAATTGGTGCCTCCCCAAGAATGAAATTTGTATATCAAATTAGCAGGTCTCTACTCCAGCGTCTTTTAAGGCGTCTAGGGGGATTATCAGGTAAATGGACGGAGGAAAGTGAACGCACCAGGGGGTTCTCGTGTTCGTGTGACTTGTCGTGAAAGCGTTTGTATAGGTATTCAATGGAATTTTGTACAAGTGGTGTTTTCAAATCTGTATGTAAGGTTTTGTTGCTAACGTAAAGAGGTGCGTTTGCTATAAGGCGTAATGTTTTTGACTGGAATGCTTGAATTCGTTGCAAGTTAGAGGGTTTGGTTGAACCGTAAATTTGGGATCCGTAGGTCCAAATAGGTTTCAAAAGAGAACAATATATGCGTAATTTTTGTGCCATTGGTAATTTTGATCGTTTGTGAAATAGGGAATATAGAAGTTTAAGTCGGGAATTTAGTAATAAACGTTTCCGTTTGATATGTGTGCTCCAAGTTAGTCGTTTAAAAAAAGTCAGACCGAGATACTTGACCGTATCTGTCTTTGTGAGAGATCCAAAGACTCTTATGTTAAAGAATAGATTAAAAGTTTATTGAAGAAATTCACCTTTATCTCAGTAAAAATGACTTAGTGTCTAATTCTTGTGAAATTTTTAAACAAATTACCTAAAAAATTTAAAACAATTATATAGAAAACATGATTTTTAAATGCCTAATTAATAATAAAATTATTATAATACATATTTTGAAAATTAAATATATTTTTATAGTCAACCAATTAATAAACCTAATTTTTCAATTGTTTTTCAAGAAAGGAAATCGGTTTGAAACTTTCTTCATTTACATGTACTCTGTACTCATATACATGTGAAGAGAAGTTCCCATGCATTTCTTCATTGTTATTGTTATTAATATTAACAAGCGAAATCTATGTGATAGTTTACTAACATTTAAATATGCACGTATTATGTGCTAATATTAATAACATATCATTTACTCAAGATTCTCACAGTTAACAATGTCTGTGATGTTACTATAGTCTGGTAGTTATTAAGTGGACAAAAATTATTTCGTTATAATGATTGTATCTAAGTATATTATTAATTATATCTTTATTGTCTGAAATTATTCGGTTAATTTCACAATTTTTACTTTCTCTTGCCTATATGAATATATAGGAAGGAAAGTATTGTTTTCATGTCGATTTTTCGAAATCGAGTTTTCACCGGATCTATACGTTTTCAGACCCCCTGAACCCAAAAAACATGTTTTTAGCGATTGGTCTGGGTGTGTGTCTGTGTGTCTGTGTGTGTGAACAGAATATCTCAAGAACGGAACATCGTACGAACTTGAAACTTGAAACTTAAGTTACATACCACTACCGGACGCGACACGAACATTTTCATCAAAATCGGTCAACCGGAAGTAGTAGTTTATTCGTATAATTTTTCAGTTTTTTGCGATTTTCTCAAAAACTGGTCCTACGATTTTTTTTAAAATCGCCTATTTTACACAATTTTTTATTCTCTACAAGATAGGGTAGGCGCCATGTTTGCTGAAATTCTCGGTGAGGCTGTTTTCACGTAAAAACGTTGTTTTTTTAAGATTACGAATTTAATATAAATTTCAGCGCAAAAACTTATATAATAAAAGTTGTAGAGAATTTAAAAACCTACAACTTTTGTTTCAAACATTTTTTTGTATAACGCTTAGTTTAGCGGTAATTTGCGATTTTCTGTTTTTTTTTTCTCACGAAAACGTGAGAAAAATCGATTTTTTTAACATTTCGGTCTTAGTATGCATTTTACGACAAAAGTATATATAATAAAAGTTATAGAAAATTAAAAGATCTACAACTTTTGTTTAGAGCATTTTTCTCTACAGAGCCTAGTTTAGCGTGAAAGCGTGATTTTCCGTATTTTTAAGCCAAACTGAGTTCGATTGTCATTTTGCGTCATTCACTCGTGATTAAAATAAGGTTATGTTTTTGAGGTTAGTTTTTGTTTATTTCTAATATTTTATTAATAATGTTAGGTATATTATTAATCATTTGCATTGGCAAGAGAAAGTTGTGTGAGTGTTTCACACCAGATTTTTAATGTAGTTGTAATAATATTTGAACAGTTTTCCTGTAGTTCAGTGCTTGATCATGAATGTTTATGTGACATTCACTCTTTGTAGATGAACCTGTCCGTCTATAATACTGAATAACATTGCGCTGCTACAGTTAGAATATATTATGAAGTACCTAAAGCTTCATCTTGACTACCGAAAGGCGTGGAAAATACATTCTGACGACACGAAGACAGTTAAACTTGAATCTGAAAAATATGTTTTGGTTAACTAGGAGACGCTCACATCTATCAACTGACTCTAAACTGACACTGTACAACACAATTTTGAAAATTGTCTACCCTTACCGTATATAACTCTGGGGGAAAAAATACAATATTAACATTATAGAACGGTTCAGAAAAAAATTTACGTACAACTCTCGGGATACCATGGTATATACGAAAAAAATCTGGTGTGAAACACTCAAACAACTTTCTCTTGCCAATGCAAATAATTAACAATAAACCTAACATTAGTATTAAAACATTAGAAATGAACAAAAACTAACCTCAAAAACATAACCTTATTTTAATCATTAGTGAATGACGCAAAATGACAATCGAACTCGGTTTGGCTTAAAAATACGGAAAATCACGCTTTCACGCTAAACTAGGCTCTGTAGAGAAAAATGCTCTAAACAAAAGTTGTAGATCTTTTAATTTTCTATAAATTTAATTATATACACTTTTGTCGTAAAATGCATACTAAGACCGAAATGTTAAAAAAATCGATTTTTCTCACGTTTTCGTGAGAAAAAAAACAGAAAATCGCGAATTACTGCTAAACTAAGCGTTATACAAAAAAATGTTTGAAACAGAAGTTGTAGGTTTCTAAATTCTCTACAACTTTTATTATATAAGTTTTTGCGCTAAAATTTATATTAAAGCCGTAATCTTAAAAAAACAACGTTTTTACGTGAAAACAGCCTCACCGAGAATTTCAGCAAACATGGCGCCTACCCTATCTTGTAGAGAATAAAAACTTGAGTAAAATAGGCGATTTTAAAAAAAATCGTAGGACCAGTTTTTGAGAAAATCGCAAAAAACTGAAAAATTATACGAATAAACTACTACTTCCGGTTGACCGATTTTGATGAAAATGTTCGTGTCGCGTCCGGTAGTGGTATGTAACTTAAGTTTCAAGTTTCAAGTTTGTGCGATGTTCCGTTCTTGAGATATTCTGTTCACACACAGACACACACACACACACACACACAGACACACACACAGACCAATCGCTAAAAACATGTTTTTTGGGTTCAGGGGGTCTGAAAACGTATAGATCCGGTGAAAACTCGATTTCGAAAAATCGACATGAAAACAATACTTTCCTTCCTATATATTCATATAGGCAAGAGAAAGTAAAAATATATAATACTGTGACAATATCGAAGAAGGGCATGGTTCGACAAATTTCTAGCATTTCATTCATAAAATGGTAAAGAGTAGATAATAGAGTGAAAAAGTAACAATAGAGGTTCTTTAAATGACCGCGCTATTGTGTGTGAGAAGGTAGGGTTATTGTTGTACAACTATTTATGAAAAGGTCGGCTTGTAACAACTTTTATTCTATTTACTTGTTTACAATATTTAAGACTTTTCCAGTAAAAAGGGTTTTGTACTTTATTATTTTCATGGAATCTCTCTCCCACTCTGGAATTATCTTTTTGGTTTAATTTCTGTGTCCTTCGAGAAACCTCTTTCATCTAACGTATATAGAGGGAGCCCCGGGGGTGCGATCGAGAGTCAATATTCGTTTGATCTTTGACGAGTGTTTACTACGTGTGCTATCGAAGGTAACTCCGTTAGAACAGGTCAACGGGAGGTTTCCGAGGCATTGTTATTCAATCTTATTGTAGGCTATATGTGCAGTGTATTTTCAGTTCCATTATCTAATATAATTGATTGTAAGTAGTACTAAGTAAATTATTAATACATTTATTGTATTACTTCATTATAATTAGTTTAATTATTTATTTTGTAAATCTTTTAGTGTAATAAATATTTGTAATTGTAAACTTAAGTGTATTAATTATTTAATTACCTAGATCCCGAAACGGACCTTAGCAATAAGTGTCACAATATAATAACGACATAGGGTTTAAATCATTGAAACAAGGAATCGCACAATTTAACAGAACATATGAAAAAATCTGGTGTGAAACACTCACACAACTTTCTCTTGCCAATGCAAATGATTAATAATAAACCTAACATTATTAATAAAATATTAGAAATAAACAAAAACTAACCTCAAAAACATAACCTTATTTTAATCATGAGTGAATGACGCAAAATGACAATCGAACTCAGTTTGGCTTAAAAATACGGAAAATCACGCTTTCACGCTAAACTAGGCTCTGTAGAGAAAAATGCTCTAAACAAAAGTTGTAGATCTTTTAATTTTCTATAAATTTAATTATATACACTTTTGTCGTAAAATGCATACTAAGACCGAAATGTTAAAAAAATCGATTTTTCTCACGTTTTCGTGAGAAAAAAACAGAAAATCGCAAATTACCGCTAAACTAAGCGTTATACAAAAAAATGTTTGAAATAAAAGTTGTAGGTTTTTAAATTCTCTACAACTTTTATTATATAAGTTTTTGCGCTGAAATTTATATTAAAGCCGTAATCTTAAAAAAACAACGTTTTTACGTGAAAACAGCCTCACCCAGAATTTCAGCAAACATGACGCCTACCCTATCTTGTAGAGAATAAAAAATTGAGTAAACCAGGCGATTTTTAAAAAAATTGTAGGACCAGTTTTTGAGAAAATCGCAAAAAAGTGAAAAATTACACGAATAAACTACCACTTCCGGTTGACCGATTTTGATGAAAATGTTCGTGTCGAGTCCGGTAGTGGTACGTAACTTAAGTTTCACGTTTCAAGTTTGTACGATGTTCTGTTCTTGAGATATTCTGTTCACACACAGACACAGACACACACACAGACACACACGCAGACCAATCGCTAAAAACATGTTTTTTGGGTTCAGGGGGTCTGAAAACGTATAGATCCGGTGAAAACTCGATTTCGAAAAATCGACATGAAAACAATACTTTCCTTCCTATATATTCATATAGGCAAGAGAAAGTAAAAATATATAATACTGTGACAATATCGAAGAAGGGCATGGTTCGAGAAATTTCTAGCATTTCATTCATAAAATGATAAAGAGTAGATAATAGAGTGAAAAAGTAACAATAGAGGTTCTTTAAATGACCGCGCTATTGTGTGTGAGAAGGTAGGGTTATTGTTGTACAACTATTTATGAAAAGGTCGGCTTGTAACAACTTTTATTCTATTTACTTGTTTACAATATTTAAGACTTTTCCAGTAAAAAGGGTTTTTGTACTTTATTATTTTCATGGAATCTCTCTGCCACTCTGGAATCATCTTTTTGGTCGAATTTCTGTGTCCTTCGAGAAACCTCTTTCATCTAACCTATAAAGAGGGAGCCCCGGGGGTGCGATCGAGAGTTAGTACTCATTTGATCTTTGACGAGTGTTTACTACGTGTGCTATCGAAGGTAACTCCGTTAGAACAGGTCAACGGGGGGTTTCCGAGGCATTGTTATTCAATCTTATTGTAGGCTATATGTGCACCTGTCTGCCCATAACAGACAGGTGGAGTGTCAAATTATTTACACTCAATCTGTTTGTTGCAGGGCTAAAATAAATAGTTCTGTTTCTTATCACATGGTCAGCCAATCAAATGACTGAATCATTTAAGAACAGAAGAGGTAGAGGTGTAAAAGACACTAGTCAGAGTTATCTTCTCTGAAAGTAATGAATTTCACTATACAGCCAGACCCTGTGGTGAATGAAGTGAAGGTGTCATTTGCAGAGTGGAAAATATGTGCTTTTTAGAGGGCCTGGCATGCTGTTAAGCGTACTTTTCCACTCAGTGAGGAAGGCAACGGTAAACCACCTCACTCCTCGTTTTACTTAGTAAAACCTCTACAGGTTCAAACCAGCCTTTCGGCTGTTGACCTAAACAACAATATCTAATATAATTGATTGTAAGTAGTACTAAGTAAATTATTAATACATTTATTGTATTACTTCATTATAATTTGTTTAATTATTTATTTTGTAAATCTTTTAGTGTAATAAATATTTGTAATTGTAAACTTTAGTGTATTAATTATTTAATTACCTAGATCCCGAAACGGACCTTAGCAATAAGTGTCACAATATAATAACGACATAGGGTTTAAATCATTGAAACAAGGAATCGCACAATTTAACAGAACATATGAAAAAAGACTGAACGGACATCAGAATTATTTCACGATAAACTTACTGGATAAAAGCGACTATACTTTTACAAGACTTAATGAAATTCGATGTGTTTGACTTAAATAGCAGATTTGATAATGATTAACCTTTGAACTTTATTACAAAGATTTGATTTGATTTTCATTTGATCTGTAACATTTTTATTAATAGTTGATAATGTTTTATTTTGTGTTTTTCTGCAATTTCTATTACAAAATTATTAAGCCAGTTGAATTAAGTTTTTTAGAAAATGATCTCAGAAATATTAATATGGAGAAAAATAAACCTTCATTTTAGAATGACCCACTTAACAAAATTTAGAGTTGCCACATTTTTATTCTGCCCTGTATTCCTCTTATTTGCCCATGCCCCTCCTACTTGTATGACTCACTCCCCCCAGTTGGTAGTTGTCCCCATGTTCCTATGCATAATCACTCCACTACGGTGAAAAGAGCCGCCATTTTAAATTAATAAACACTCAGAAGATAAAAAGGCCGGTGATTATGCCAAACTCTACCCTCTCCGTCTCCCCTGAAATCATAAACTAACCCCTACCTTTTAATTATACCTTTAGTCCACGTTCAGTAAAATGCATGCCTTCCCCTCACCAAAATAATAGGCCTCCCACAAAACTGAAAAAAGGCCACTGAAAAATAAAATAAAATAAAAGAGCCGCTCTTAAACCCACTTGTCCCTTAATTTAAATTTTCCACAAATAACTTCTAAAAATAAATTACTTCCTTTCAAGTCCCAGTTCCAATGTCCCACGAACCAGAATCCTATTTCCTATTTAAACTATAAAATTCCCCCTAAATTTCTTGAGGTTGCAATTATTCTGTTATATTGTTCCCCGAGCGACCAGGTGTTCCTTAACACGATGTCGCCATCATAGGGCTTCTTAGCCCTCTCAACCAGGATTCAGGATTCAGAATTCAAACCTTCATATAATAATTTTGTGTTGTTTAGGTTATCAGCTTAAACGCTTGAACACGTGCATATTTTACTAAGTAAAACGAGGAGCGAGGTAGTTTACCATTATCTTCCTCACTAAATGAAAAAGTATGCTTATCAGCATTTAAGGCCCACTAAAAAGCATCTACTTTCTACCCTACAAATAACACCTTCACTTCATTCACCACAGCGTCTGGCTGTTTAATTAAATTTTTTACTCTCAGAGGAGATGATTGTGACTAGTGTATTTTACACCTCTAACTCTTTTTTCGTAAATTTTTCAGTCATATAATTAGCTGATCATAATGATAAAAAAAACACAACTATTTTTTATACCCCTGGAACTAGTAGATCGAGTGCAAATAATTAAAATTTTAATGATCAGAATAGTGGTTAAATCCTATAAATTTTCTAGTTATGCACTACCGGAAAGACTGTACATTTTCTTTAAGGAAATGCATTAAATTTATTTTTTAAATAAAAAAAAATTATATATATTAAATACATTACATAATTTCCCTTACAACGTCAAATAAATAAATAAATAACAAAAGAAAGAAAAATATATGTGATGAGAACACGCGATCTAATAAATAAATAAAATAAAAAAATAAATAAATTTAGGTCATATAGATTGCTATAATAATGTCTTCAATAAAGTGTATTAATAATATTATTAAGGAGTCTAAAATACGTTATTTTACAGGTAATAATAGGATTATCTATAGATATAATAATATGTTATTATTAAAACGTATTAAAGAGAAATGCAATAATATCTTTATTATTAGTATTTTTTTTATTTCTTTTTTAGTAAATATTACTGTAGAGAATGTACCTTATGATAAACTAAAGTATAAAATTTCTTACCTACAAAGATACTTTAATCAGTACAATTACAGTGAAGTTCATTTTATAAACAAGGTAATAATAATAATAATAATTACTAAGTTTTGAGGGGAGGGGGAAGAATATTAGCAGTTTTATCCTTGCTTTGCTTTATACTGACAATGCAACATCGTTTTGCATTCTGTACTTTCACTGCTAATCAGCTGATGTTAACCAGTAATGTCTATGTTAGGGTCATTCTTTATTTTATATCTTTTTATTTTTCATTCTCTTTGTTAAATATTTTATATGTTTTTCTTCTACTGTAATAGTAGTTTTTTGTCCATAACAATCAGGTGGAGTGTTAAATTATTTGCACTTGATCTTTTAGTTCCAGGGCTGAAAAAAATAGTTGTGTTTCTTATCACATGGTCAACCAATTGAATGGGTCAACGGAAAAACGTTGCAAATAAAGTCACTTGAGTCACGAGTTTACCCTTGTTTGCAACGAGGGGTAAAGGGGGAAAAGCATCAGTGCGCATCCGCGACTGCTTAATTTCAGTACGACAAACATAACAACTATACTATACCCCTGCCCATAACAGACAGTTGGAGTGTCAAATTATTTACACTCAATCTGTTCGTTGCAGAGCTAAAATAAATAGTTCTGTTTCTTATCACATGGTCAGCCAATTAAATGACTGAATCATTTAAGAGCGGAAGAGGTAGAGGTGTAAAAGACACTAATCAGAGTTATCTTCTCTGAAAGTAATGAAATTCATTATACAGCAGACCCTGTGGTGAATGAAGTGAAGGTGTCATTTGCAGAGTGGAAAATATGTGCTTTTCAGAGGGCCCGGCATGCTAATAAGCGTACTTTTCCACTCAGTGAGGAAGGCAATGGTAAACCACCTCACTCCTCGTTTTACTTAGTAAAACCTCTACAGGTTCAAACCAGCCTTTCGGCTGTTGACCTAAACAACAACAATACTATACCCAGAGCATATTGTACAGTATATCGTGGAACCTTTTGTAGGTTTACTGTATGAATATAACTGATACCGTAAACAGAAATGTTAGTTTCTCGAAAACGTGGTCGAACTATTCACAGTGCTGAACGAAATACAATATGCAATGTAATCAAATATTATGAAGTTGAAGCTAAACAAAAATGCCTATGTTTGCCTAATGTTTTTTTACTTTGTGAGATACCCGGTTCCAAACACAGATTTAATTTTTATTTTGCCTACCATAGTCACAGTTATTTCCTCTGAGAGTAATGAAATTCATTATACAGCAGACCCTGCGGTGAATGAAGTGAAGGTGTCTTTTGCAGGATGGAATGTAGGTATGCTTTTCAGAGGGCCGGGTATGCTGATAAGTATATTTTTAAACTCAGTGAGGAAGGTACTGATAAACCACATCACTCCTCGGTTTACTTAGTTAAACCTCTAGAAGTACAAACCGGCTTATTTCATAAACAACACACTCCTAACATTATATTATTTTAATGTAATTATTTAATTTCATTTGTTTATCTGTTTCAGGTATGTGATACGCAAAACACAACAGAACAGATAACTTACGCTAGTTTAAGTGGTAAAGTACATATGTTAACTTTTTATTATCTTTCTGAAAATAAAAAGAAAGAATTTTTATAGCGTGTAACGAAAGAAAGCATCTTAAGTGAAATTTCTACACGTAAAATGTTTTTAGTATTATAAAACAAATAGCATAAACTGTTATCGTACCTACAAATATATATTAATACTATTAACTAAAAAAAATAATTAACTAAGCAAAAAAATTGTAAAACTTTTGACAAAAATTTCTTTTTTAAACTAGTCATACACAAAAACATAAATACATTAAATATTTTATTTTATCACTTTATTAGTTTCCTTTTTTAATTACATTGCATTCAGAATAGAATCCTGCTCATACAGAAGTGAAAATATATTAACAAACTAGTTAATTTTAAGAAATTGTATCCGTGCAAAAAATATTTGTAGGTCACATATTCGAGTTGTTTTCATCTAAATTTTTTTACTTGTTTTTGTCTGAATGTTTCATTCTTTGATTTCGTGCGTAATTATCTTTGTATTTTTTAAGTTTTATTTGTTAAAAAATTTATCTGTCAAAAACAATTGTCAGTATACGATTGTCCTAAAACAATGAATCTTAACCTATTTTATTTCCTAATACCCGCATAGGTCTAGCCTGTGCGCGGGTATCAGTTGGTTTATTTTGTTATTTATTCTATTATAATAATAGCTTTTTATATCAGTATAAAATTATGAAAAAGTATTAGTTCTTCGTAACATGATAATTTTTCTGTGTAAACCTGATAGAAACTTAATTTTTTCATAAAAAATGTTTTTTTGACGTAATTTAATGTTTTTCTGGAGATCTAGGCCTTAACTATTGAGAAACATAAAACACAAAAATTCGAAGTTTTGAGTTAAAACCATCGAGCAATCTCCCCTTAAAACATATTGGACTGTTCTTAATTATTATTTACAATCAAAATTAGAAACATAGTGTTTGTTTTAAATTAATACAAATAATAACCAAAACCTCGTTTAAAACGAAAATAAACCAAATGAGAAGTAATAAATAATAAGCACATGATTCTGAAATATATGTACACCGAACTTTACTGGAGATAATTAAAAATGTTCATTCAGTTATTTACAACATTCACACTCAAACACACCAGTTATCTATAAAATATTAACATTATATTATTTACTATTTTAAAATCACAATATCAGAATCGCCCTGGGAGATTCAGTACTGTAGCACGTTTCAGTCTATGAACATCATTGCTGTTGTCTAAGATATTCAGTGCTAATTGATTTACGTGGTTGTTTAGACGTTTGATGTATTTACAACAAAATAAAATGCATAAATAAGAATGTATAACGTGTACATTAGGATAAAAATTTCAAGACGGAAAAATAAATAAACATAATAAAATAAACCACAAAATTTAATGATATTATAATAAGTGAGTAAATAAATATGATTTGGTAATATTAAGAAATTCTCTATACACACGATCATAGTTTAATAGTGAAGTAGACTGCATGCATTACTACAATGGCTTAAAAAAGTAATACCAGAGAACTGTTTTACTAACGCTACCGTATAATACAATCTGTTCACGCTCTGTTTACATTTATACTATATTCTATGGTTGTATCCTGTAGACTATTTTATACTAAATAATTTATACTATAGTCGATTTTTTAAAAGTAAATTTAATATAGGAAAACACAAAAGTTTTGTCTTAGTTAACTTTTACAAGGTGTTTTCGTTGTTGAAGGTTGTTTTCGACAACATGAATAAACTTTAAGGTAGTCTGATTTGAAAAATGATTGTTTTTTTTTGGTTTAACGTCCGACTGTTCTGCAATTACTGCTAATGCAGACGGTGAAGGATGAAATTATTTTTTATAACGTATGAAAATATGCCGTGCCTGAATGGAATTCGAACCCAAGACCGCATGATGAGAGGCGAGCACGTTACCAACTACGCCAATGCGGCCGGCATTTAAAAATGAGATAAGAATCTATTTTCAGATTAGAACATCCTTACAGTTTTAAATTCGTGTTTTCTAATAGAACCAAAATCATCTTTTCCTGATAACTAGAAATAGTTTTTATTAATTGTTTTTTAACTTTAATTCTTTATTTGAAATTTATACAATATAGTACAACCATCCAAAAATGTAAATAATTTTTTTAATAAACAAATGACGTGAAACTGAAAATTTTCTTAGTAGATAGTTTACGACTTAATCAATAAAAAGAGAAATAACTGGAAAAGTAAAATTAAATTCAGGCCGGAGAGGAGGAGAGTTGTTGGGAGGCCACGCAAGAAATAGCAATATTGCAATGGTTTTGTCGCTGTTGCGAGTCGGAACAGGCGGAAGTCTTGATTGTAAGAAGGAGAAGAAAATAAGTAAAAATATAGAATAAACATAAGAAAAATTAATCAAAAACTAACATAGAATACTAGAATGAGACGTAGCGTAGAAATTTAGAATTTTAACAAATAATACTGTTAAATAAATAAAAACTTTAAAAAATATTTACAATGCAAACAACGCAAAATAGAATAAATTATAAAAGTAACATTTTTAAGTTTGATAAAATCTGTTCAATAGAAAAAAATAAAATAGGGAAATTTTTAAACTTTACAATTGTTTTTTCAATTAATTCAGTAGATCTCTACTCCATTTTCTTAGTAGGCTGCAGCGTGTTAAATTTAGTCTTGATATTTTCTGTATTAGAGGATTAATATGAATTGTTTTCATTAATTTAATAAAATATTGATGTCATGTTATATTTCTACTGTTTTCGTGAAAAAGTTCAATAATTATTATTACACGGTAGAGTATACAGTCTTTCAGTGTATTCGATGTGATCGGGCTAAAACGGAATGCGTAGTTGTATCGGGCGATTAAGATTCATAGACGTTATCGAGAAGATCGCGAGTCGGAATTATTCTGCCTTCGTAGAATAAGTATTATACCGTCGAGAGGACGATACGTCGTTCTTGGAGACGTGAATGAGCTGCTGTCCAAAAGGTCCCCCCCCCCACCCCAAGAAACCACAGATGAGCTAAAACGAGATTGCGGTACACCATGGCACCGTGTTTTTTTCTCAAGGCAGATACAGAGCCCATGATCTCCGAAGGGAAGTGATTTTATTTGGGTTAGAGCACAACACTGCCAGCTGTATGGACTGCTGTGGCCATGATGATTTTCTTTCCTCTAACAAAAACAACGAAAAGCATTCTACGGAAAATTCTCATCAAATTGCTCTTCTTTGACATTTTATAATACTTCTATTTTATTCATGCCTATAACTGACAGGTGCAGTGTTAAAAATTTAAACTCAATCTGTTAGTGCCAGGGCTAAAACAAATAGTTCTGTTTCTTATCACATGATCAGCCAATTAAATGACTGAAGTATTTACAAAAATATTTATAAAACAGAAGAAGTAGAGGTGTAAAAGACACTTATCACAGTTATCTCCTCTGAAAGTTAAATTTCATTATACAGCCGGACCCTGTGGTGAATGAAGTCAAGGTGTCATTTGCAGGGTAAAAAGTAGATGCTTTTCAGAGGGCCTGGAATACTGATAAGCATACTTTTCAAATCAGGGAGTAAAGCAATGGTAAACCACTTTCTCCTCATTTTACTTAATAAAACCTCTAGAGGTTCAAACCATCTTTCACTTTTCAACTCTGATTACTTCAGGTGTTTATTATTTAATCATTCGATTTGATTATAATATAATGTTTTACTGTAATAATTTTTATTTAATAAGTTTTTCTTTAATTGCTATTTTTATTTCTGGTTTGAAAGCTTGTATTGAAAATTATATATCCTTTTTCTACGACAATAAAGGTTTATATTTCTTTGTTTTATCTTCTGGTTCTTTGGTTTTATGTTTTAAAAAAATAACATAATATTCAGAAACCAAAAAAAATTTCTTTCAAAACCTTTCAGCTGATGATGACCTAAACAACAACAAATACTTCTTCATTCCTCGAGTTTAAATTTAAACTTATTTAACTTCTAAATAAAGAAAATCAACCAATATACTTTTTAGATCACCCTGTATTTTATATATGTATAAAGTATATTCGTAAACAAACTTGCTTAATTTAAAAAAATGAACTGCTTTAAGGCATACCTATTTCTACCTACATAAGAAAAAACAAATCTATTTACAAACAATAGTAATATAATATAATAAAATAAAATAATACAGCCATTATCTTTGTTACAATCTGCAACGAGATAGTTAACAAATGACCGTAGAACAAAATACACATAGACTACCCATGCCACCGGTACTTCAGCTAACATTAATACTTCAATAAAAACTAGCCTATTACTTAAAATGAAATATGGAAATAAAATAATATTTCCTGGTAATTACGATCATTTTCAATGTCAAAAATTATATTATTATAATTCTGTTTTATTACAGTAATAATACGTATTGTAATAGGGTTGTATTGTAGGAGGTAATAGGGTTTCGCAAGCGCTAAAATTGTATTGTAAATAAGTACGAGTAGGTTTACATTTTATGTTACTTAACTCCTACTTAAAAAGTCATAGGCCGAACAATATTACTGATATTAATCTCTACATTGTACATAATAGGAATTTACTTGACGATTGACTCATCACAATTTTATAATCACCCGATCATATAGAGAGCTGAAAATCAGAAAATTTTCTACTCGAGAGTTTAACAGAAAAGGTAAGGTAATCATATAGGTGGACCTTAGTGTAAATATATTTTATCTTCTTCTTCTTTTTCTCCTTCTTCTTCTACTCCTTCTCCTCCTCCTCCTTCTTCTTCTTCTTCTTCTTCTTCTTCTTCTTCTTCTTCTTCTTCTTCTTCTTCTTCTTCCTCCTTTCTTCTCTTTCTTCCTTTTCTTCTTTTTCTTCCTTTTCTTCTTTTTCCTCCTTTCTTCTTCTTTTTCTTTTTTTCCTCTTTTTCTTTTTTTTCCTCTTTTTCTTCTTCTTCTTCCTCTTTTCTTCTTCTTCTTCCTTTTTTCTTCTTTTTCTTATTTTTCTTCTTCTTCTTCCTCTTCTTCTTCTTCTTCATCTTCTTTTTCTTCTTCACCAATCCTTTACTGGTGAGACATCGGATAGGTCCCAAGACCTGACCCTGGATACACCTAGCCATCGGTCAACCCCGGGTCATACTGTCCAATCGGCCTACAACTTCTAGGAATCCTTAGAAATCCTATGTGGATTTGTCATTTAGTTAAATATACTCATAGTCTTCCATTCGACCTATATGGTCATACCAAACCAAATTGTCTATTTTCTATCCTTTCTACAATTTTATCGCGCACTTCCGCTTATTTCTTCATCCTTACGTCTTCATTTCTCACATGTTCCACCCGAAACATTCTACAAGCTCTTCTCCAATAGTCCATCTTCACTGCATTCAGCCGATTCTTGTTCCTCCTTGTTGTATTCTTGTTGTACTGCTTGGTAGATTATTTACTTCGTTTTTATTTTAATTTTTGAAGACCTCAGCATTGAATTTAGGCTAATCGTAGCAACCCTTCCTTAATCAGCCCTGATCTAATTTGAACGTTATCAATGATTCAAAACTAAAAATAAATAGTTTTTGAAACCATTACAATAACAGAGCCCTTTACAAATGCATGCAATTAACCATTGGTAGAATTACGGGGAAATGATTTTCTCATAAAAATCTGTTATAAATTGAATGTTTTGTATCTAAATCACAGCGCAACGCGCGGGCACAATTGATAATATTGTACAATCTTAAATAAATAAGTACAATATCATTTTATGCAAATGACCTCCTACTTTAAATAAAAACAAAAGAATAATGAAGGTTTAAAAATATATTTTATAAAAATAACAATAATAACTCAAACTTGTCAAATAAAAATGATTGGTATTACGTCACAAATTAAAAATCAATTTATTTTATTTATAATAAAAAATATTAATAAAAATAGATGAATTGCAAAATTTCTACATCCTGATCTGCTTAAATTGTTTCATGTTTAAAATATTAATACATGAAAAATTCCTCGTATAAATTTCATCACTAAATATTTAACTTCCCGATCTTTTAGAGAGCTGAAATTCAGCATATTTGTTTAGTATACTTGCGGCTAAATTATAAAAAAAAATATTAATACTGTAGACAATTTTTTTTATTTAACGTCCGCCTGTTCTGCAATTACTGATAATGCAAACGGTGAAGGATGAAATGATATTTTGTAAATATGCCGTGCCTGAATGGGATTCGAACCCAAGACCGCATGATGAGAGGCGAGCACGTTACCAACTACTAAAACTGTAGTTAGGCCTACTGTAGACTAAAACAAAACGTATTATTTTTATATCTTTCTGGATGGAGTGTTAAATTATTTGCACTCGATCTGCTAGTTCCAGGGCTACAAAAAAAGTTGTGTTTTTTGTCACACATGGTCAGTCAATTATACGACTGACGCTTTAAGGAACACTAGAGGTAGAGGTGTAAAATACACTATAGGCCTACTCTACCTCATGGCACCGTACAGCACGTCATAACATAAATTTATTAAAATTGTGATTGAACTTAGCGCAATCCATTCGAGTTACAAAAAATGTTTTTTGCTTATCAGATGAAATTTGTTGTACTAATTGGAACATATACTAAATACAAAACACAACAATACCAATAGAAAGAATTCATAGAGTATGCCTATTATAAAACATCCGATCTGTTGCCGGTTGATTTGACTGAAAGCGTTGGTAGAGTGAAACATGATTATGCATCCTTTTTACTGACTTACGACCCAAAGTATGTTTATAGGCATATCTGCTGTATGGTTCAGTGGGATATAGTATAATCAGATATTTATCTCCTCTAAAGTAATGCATTTTATTTTACAGCCAGACCCTATGGTGAATGAAGTGAAGGTGTAGTTTGCAGGTTGAAAGTAGATCCTTTTCAGATAAGCATGATGAATTTTTGTTTTGAATTCGTTCAAAATTTGCTCTTTAGGCCTAAGCGTAGGGTTACAATAATTTCTGGACTCCAAACCTGGACTTTTTTATTTTTTGAAAGGGGCTGTTATTTTAGTAAAAAACTTACAAAATATTTTTGTTCATTTAATAATTTTTCCACTGAAATAAAGCAGTTTACAATTAATTTCTAAATAATTATTTTCAAAACTACAGAGTGATTTTTTAGTCCTGTTACCCAATTGTTAATGTCTGGTAATATTTTTCTAAAAAAATAAATTTTGTTTTGTGACACTAAGTTGGTAGCCCTACTCAACCAGTATGGATATGGCAGTGTGAGTTGATTCTCCTTGAGCTGTGTAAAATTTTGTGCCATTTCCGGTCGTGCTACGAACAGAATATCTTTTATCCTAAAACAATCTCTTGTTTAAATCTGGAGGCTGAAGCTCTAGAACTAATCGTATGTGATACGGATACAATTTCAATTTTTTAGCAGCTTTCTGAGCACTCGAACATGACAAATCAACACGCGAGGAAAGTTTTTGTAAACTTTTCCATGGAGAATTGAGCAATCTTGTTTTCACATTCTCTTAACGTCATCTATCAAGAGAGTTGGTCGACCACTACGTTTTCTGCTGCAAACAATACCTGCCTCTAAAAATCAGTTAGTTAGCCTAGAAATTGACTAGAATAGAGTGGAGGAACACCAAAAAATTTAATTTGAAATGATTCTTTTACACTCGCATACGATTTTGTAGCAAAATATTGTTCAAGAATTAAAACCCGTTGTTCTAGGGTAAAAGACATTCTGTTCGTAACACAACTGGAAACAGCACAAAATTTTACGCAACTCAAGGAGAATCAACTCAAACTGTCGTATCTATACCGGTTGAGTAGGGCTACCAACTTTGTGTCACAAAACAAAATATCCCTTTCTTAGAAAAAAATTACCAGACATTAACAATTGAGTAACAGGACTAAAAAATCACCCGGTATTATTTTTAGAAAAATATAATCTAACTAAAAATAGGCAAAAAACATCCAAAAAAGTGAAAAACACATGAATAAACTACTTCCGGTTGATCGATTATATTGAAAATATTTCTGTCGTATCCCCTAGTGATACCTAACGTAAGTTTCTAGTTTCAACTTCAGAACACGGAAAACTTTGGGTTCAGGAGTCTTGAAAACGTATATCCGGTGAAAACTCGATTTCGAAAAATCTACATGAAATCATAAAAACAGGGAGAGGTAGTTTGGTCACTTATGTCGTACAATCTGACAAATCTGCTAATTTTTTTGCAATGATAAATAAAATAAACAAAATTAAAGAAAAAATTCACAATTATATAAGACACTACTAAAAATTATTGCATGGTTATACAATGTAATAATGAACGTTCATAAATGACAAAAATAACAATACGGAAAGATTTGCAACTTTAGAATCTTTAATGGCAATAGTTAATCATGGTGAGTTATACGGAGGAAACATACTGGTAATTCATCCGATGAAGTCTTTAACGTACAGGGTGGAACAGAAGTCATTTGACAGAAAATTACTTTGAATATTTTATATATTTGTTTTAGGTTTTATATGGCGGGGGAACACTACAAACTAAATTTCAGTAAAATCAAAACTAATTATGTCAGAAACTACTTCACATCCATTATTAAACCACATCATGACAAAAAACTGTCATTATCATGACATACAGAGAAGATTTTGCCCATAACAGGCAGGTGGATTGTTAAATTATTTGCACTCGATCTGTTAGTTCAAGGGCTACAAAAAATAATTCTGTTTCTTGTCACATGGTCAGCCAAATTGTACGACTGAAGCATTTAAGAACAGAAGAAGTTGAGGTGTAAAAGTTTCTATTCACAGTTATCTCCTTTAAAATAATGAATTTCATTATACAGCCAGACCTAGTGGTGAATGAAGTGAAGGTGTCATTTGCAGGGTGAAAATTAGCGTCCTTAGTATACATTTTACGACAAAAGTTTGTATGAATAAAGTTGTAGAAAATAAAAAACCTACAACTTTTATTTTAAGCATTTTTCTTCAGAGCTTCGTTTAACGTCAAATAGTGATTTCTATACCTTTTAAGTCAAAGAGATGTTGATTTTCATGTTGCGTCATTCACTCCTGATTCAAATCAAATCAAAAAATCAAAAAAAAGTTATTATAAATAAATAATACAACAAATAAATGGCTATTTTAATGTTTAACTAACTACAATTCAGCTACCAGTCTTTATATCACCGACTTTATTTTCTTAAAACTAAAATATGATTCATTAATAAATGACAAACTAATGTTTCAATTGTAAATTAGTAATAAAATAAATTTTGAGAGTATACCTTTCTACAGTAAATGTTCAAAAAGCTTCCCGTCTACAGCCAGGCAGTGTGTTAACCTCGAGTAATATTATTTTGTAACTTTTTGTATCATATCTGGTGGTACACGAGCAGATTCATCAATTATTCTTCAATAATTAATTTTTTCTCATTATTATCATGTCTTACCAGCGTTTAAAATTAGTTATCAGATACTTTATGATTGAAAACTGCAATAAAATGGTTTATGCAGTGCGTTCTACCTTTTTTATTGCTAACACAAAGTTCCCAAAATTGCAACTTTGAATGCTTATAACTAAAACACGAAGGCATCTACTGAAAAACGGTTTCCGCTATTGATTTTTTCTTAAAATTTCACATTGAAATGACGTATCACACGACCAACATCCAATTTTAAAAAATTAAGTTGAATCCAATATGGCGGATCCAAAATGGCGGACAAAATTTCAAAACCAAAAAAAGTTGGATTTTAAAAATATGCAGATATGCATAAGCTTCTTTCACCAAATACGTCTCAGTTACGCAATATAAAGCTGTTTCCATACTTAAAAATCACCCTGTATATCATCATTCTCCACCGTCTGCAATAGCAGAAATTGTTAATTGTTATTGCAAAAATTTAACACTCCACCTACCTGTTCTAGGCAAATAATGTTTAATAGGTCAAAATATTCTGTCTAAACACTTTTTGTAGATACTGAAGTCACGAGATTGCCTTTTGCGTATGTATGGGCTGTGAGGAAGGAAAGTGAAATATTTGCGGTGCTACCAACCTCAACTGTGAGACACTACTTGTACATTTCACTACCGTGCAGTTTCTAGATACATTTTGTAAGCTGTGGTTTATTCCGATAAAATGTTTTCTTCATAAACTTTATAGAAATAAATATGACCTGTAATATTGCCTATAGCTTAATTACATAACTAGATATGTTTGATTTACTGTAATTACGAATGAATCGCCTTCTTTACTATTGCTGTCATCAGCGTTTTCATTATCAGTCTCTCTAGTAACTACCTAACCGTTTTCTTTTTTTACCAGTTGCCAACAAAACTGTTGATGAAGAATTATCTTCTTCACTGTCTTTAACTTCCTGTTTTATATTTCGAATTGTGGAAAGAGAAACATCACAGTAGTTAGCTACTCTCTCACGGCTTTTGTTAAAAGGCACGGATAGGCATTTTTGTTTAGCTTCAACTTCACAACATATATTACATTGCGTTCAGCACTGTGAATAGTTCGACCACGTTTTCGAGAAACCGACATTTGTATTTAGGGTAACAAACCGTTATATTCGTACAGTTAACCTAAAGAAGGTTCCGCGATGTACTGTACAATATGCTCTGGGTACAGTAAAGTCTGCCCATAACAGACAGGAGGAGTATCAAATTATTTACACTCAATCTGTTCGTTGCAGGGCTAAAATAAATAGTTCTGTTTCTTGTCACATGGTCAGCCAATTAAATGACTGAATCATTTAAGAACAGAAGAGGTAGAGGTGTAAAAGACACTAATCAGAGTTATCTCGTCTGAAAGTAATGGATTTCATTATACAGCCAGACCCTGTGGTGAATGAAGTGAAAGTGTCATTTGCAGAGTGGAAAATATATGCTTTTCAGAGGGCCTGGTAATGGTAAACCACCTCACTCCTCAATATACTTAGTAAAACCTCTACAGGTTCAAACCAGCTTTTTGGCTGATGACCTAAACAACAACATAGTATAAGTTGGTATGTTTGTCGTACTGAAATTAAATCAGTTACGCATGCGCACTGATGCTTTTCCCCCTTTACCCCTTGTTGCAAACAAGGGCAAACTCGTAACTAAAGTGACTACAATGAAAGGAAATAACAATAGAACCATAGACTAACTCTTTCATAGCATTCAAAAGCGATCAAAGTCAAATAATTTATGACCTATCCTATACTAGTATTTTTGTATTTAACCTCCTCACTTTTGTACAGGAATAATACTACTGTTTAATACTGGAATCGACATAGGTTGAGTGAAGTTAATTTTAAAGGGCGTCCACTTTCTCCGTTTTATATCAAACAATAATAATAATAATAATAATCCACCCGCCGTCCGCTGCTATGACTTACTCTTTTCCCTTATCTAAGTACGGATAAGAACATTACGAGGGGAATATATCATATGATAACAGGTTATTTTGATATTGTAAATTATTGTAACTGTTTAAGTTATAATGCATTAATATCTTATTGTAACTGCATGCAACCGAGTTATAATATTGTAACTATAATTTATTGTATAATGAAAAGAGGTAAAGGTTTTATAGCTACCTATTCTATTGTCGGTACATTTGTACTGCTAAGATTGTGTTTTATTAAGATATTTTTATGTTTGTTGTAAATTAAAGAATATTATTATTTTAAATTTCTGACATTTAAAAAGCATTTCCGTATTTTATTTACTTTTTTTATATTTGTAGTGGTAGGACATGTAATTTCATCCATATTTATGGTGCGGATGAAATTATTAATATATAAATAGGGTTTCTTTTCCTAAGGATCGATACCTTAAAAGGAATGAAATATTTAAGTTTCAAAAATTTAATTAAATTTTATGAGAAAATTGGTATAAGTTCTTTTTCATTTCCAGTTTCTTTTACCTGTTGTTCTTCAGTCTTTTCTGCACTCGGCCAATCTCTTCATCTCATTTCCCTCCAACAGTATTTTTTTTAACAAGTTGTATTTTCCAATCGGTTTTTAAATATAAATAAATAAACTATACTTGTTGTTTTGGTCATCAGCCAAAATGGTAGTTTAAACCTCTAGAGGCTTTACTATGTAAAAACAAAGAGTGAGGTGGTTTAGCAGTTGCTTTCCTCACTGAAGGCGAAAGTAGCTTGGTCAGCATGCCAGGCTCTCTAAAAAGCATCTACTTTCCACCCTGAAAATTATACCTTTAATTCATTCACCACTCTGGCTGTACAATGAAATTCAAAACTGTCAGAGATAACTCTGAATAGTATCTTTTACAAATATACCCTTTCTCTTCTCTGGCTCTGGCTGTAAAATGAAATTCATAACTGTCAGAGATAACTCTGACTAGTGTCTTTTACAAACGTACTCTTCTCTTCCCCATAAATCTTCTAAATAATGCAGAAGAAGTTAGGCGCCTGAAACGTTGCCATGTTTTGGACTTGTCTGAAAGAGTTTAAATGTATATAAAATTTTAGTGAAAAGTATTCTATATTGTAAAATGTAAATATCTTTGTACATAGTAATTTTCTCCTTGAACACATGAATAATTGATATAATGAGAGGTACTCAGGGTAATGAGGCCTCAACTTGTGGTTTGTAAATTCAAAAGATTTGCTTATAGTTTATTTTTAAAAAACTGATTGCAAATAATGTTATTTTGAAAAAAAACTCTTCTCTTCCTAAATACTTCAGTCATCTCATTGGCTAACGATGTGATAAGAAACAGAACTATTTTTTGTAGCCCTAGAATTAGCAAGTCGAGTGCAAATAATTTAACACTCCACTTGTCTCTTATGAGCATATTATTCAAGTAATCTCTACATTTTTATGACACAAAATGTCTACATGTACTGAAGAGAAAAAGCTAAATCAAGTTTTGCCTTTTAATTTTTTTTTAAATGAACTTCTTGGTCGGCTTAATAGTGGCGAACACTTTTCCGTAGTGGTTACTTTTTTTTAATTGGGAAGGAACGCATTCGGGTGTCCGTAAAGAGAGCATTTTCCAGTCAGCAAAAGTTACGTACGTGTGTCGCGATTGGAAAAACGGAATTGAAAATTTAAATTTAAGGTACCACTCATAAAAGAATATTCTATCAGTTCTGTTTTAATAGTTTTTGTATTTGACTATCACAACCCCCCTACTAAAAAGGGGGGATATTAAGGGTAAGAATATTTAAATCGTATATCTCCTTCCTACATTAATTTATGTATTCGTTTACACATTTTTTTAAAATCTATCATTTAAGATTTTTACGTGCAAAGGCAGCAAATAAAATATGTTGAGTGTCAAATTACCGTGATGACACACAGATAAAGAGTCTTTTTTGTCAGTTGTGGAAGTATTAGGTGTCTATTTCTAGTGTAATGTTGGACTCTGCTCCGAAGACGTAATCTGTTTTTTTGCTCCCTAATTAGAATTTCTTTCACTCCAGCGCTGAAAAACCAGGAAAAATCTGTTCAGATGAATATCTTAGAGGTTTGTTTTTTATTAGTTTGATAATTAATTTTTGACTTTCACTAGGGGGTCTATGTATTGGCAACGTTGCTGACAAGTTATTGGCAAGCTATGACGTGGGTAGGGGCAAAACATTCAGAGGTCATCATCTTTGAAAAATAGTATAGTGAATATAACTGGACAATATAGAAACATTGTTATAGTTTAGGTCAACAGCCAAAAGGCTGGTTTGAACCTCTAGAGGTTTTACTAAGTAAAACGAGGAGTAAGGTGGTTTACCATGCCTTCCTCACTGAATGGAAAAGTATGCTTATCAGCATGCCGGGCCCCCTAAAAAGCACATATTTTCCACACTGCAAATGACACCTTCACTTCATTCACCACAGGGTCTGGCTGTTTAATTAAATTCATTACTTTCAGAGGAGATAACTCTGATTAGTGTCTTTTACACCTCTACCTCTTCTGTTCTTAAATGATTCAGTTATTTAATTGGCTGACCATGTGATAAGATCAATCTGTTAGTTGCAGGGCTAAAATAAATAGTTCTGTTTCTTATCACATGGTCAGCCAATTAAATGACTGAATCATTTAAGAACAGAAGAGGTAGAGGTGTAAAAGACACTAATCAGAGTTATCTCCTCTGAAAGTAATGAATTTCATTAAACAGCCAGACCCTGTGGTGAATGAAGTGAAAGTGTCATTGGCAGAGTGGAAAATATATGCTTTTCAGAGGGCCTGGCATGCTGATAAGTGTACTTTTCCACTCAGTGAGGAAGGCAAAGGGTAAACCACCTCACTCCTCAATTTACTTAGTAAAACCTCTACAGGTTCAAACCAGCCTTTCGGCTGATGACCTAAACAACATGTGATAAGAAACAGAACTATATATTTTAGCTCTGCAACGAACAGATTGAGAGTAAATATTTGACTCTTTACCTGTTTGTTATGGGCAGATAGAAACATTACAAAACCCAAATACAAAATGCAAATATATAGTTATTGCTTCATAAATAGAATTGTTTTCTTTACAATAGCAGATGTTATACAATTAACAATGTTGAGATGGTTTTAATAGAAATATGACACGATTTTGAACTACGCAATAGCAAGTATACCTTTGCAGGAATAATACGAACCAATTAAATTGTTAGAACCGTGGTCAGTTATCTCGGTTAATAAATTGATCCCATAGCAAAGAGATATGATATTGTAAATACATTTAGTCATGTGTGTATTCAATGTAGTTATTTTTTTTTATTATTATTATTATTTTTTAAATACAATACAACTTTCACTGATCACACGTGGAGGTATTATTATTATTAAGGAAATAATTTTTCAATTATATTAGTTACTATATTAAATTGTATTTTTAAATTAATAGAAGAGTCTGTGGTATGTGTTATTACTCAATTGGTAATATATAACTACTAGTCTACTCCCTTGGTTAAACAATTACAATTATTACTTAGTTATTTAATGTTTAAATACATCTGTTGAAATCGGTTTTTACTTTCTCGAGTAATATTATAGCTTGTAATAAAGAGAGATTAAGTATGGTGATCGTTTAAAATAAATGTGATACGTTAATCTTAATTGATCTTTCTAAAAAATGTTTTAACTCATTATAGGGCAGTAATCTGCCCTATAACAGGCAGGTGGAGTGTCAAATTATTTACACCCAATCTCTTCGTTGCAGGGCTAAAATAAATAGTTCTGTTTCTTATCACATGGTCAGTAAATTAAATGACTGATTTTTTTAAGAACAGAATAGGTAGAGATGTAAAAGACACTAATCAGAGTTATCTGCTCTGAAAGTAATGAATTTCATTATACAGCCAGACCCTGTGGTGAATGAATTGAAGGTGTCATTTGCAGAGTGGAAAATATGTGCTTTTCAGAGGGCCCGGCATGCTGATAAGCGTACTTTTCCACTCAGTGAGGAAGGCAATTGTAAACCACCTTACACCTCGTTTTACTTAGTAAAACCTCTACAGGTTCAAACCAGCCTTTCGGCTGTTGACCTAAACAACAGGGCAGTACTACAGAGAAAAATATACAGGGTGATTCAAAACTATACGGCAATCTCTTGGGATCTCATTCTATAGCTAAAAATAAGAAAAATTTCATATAAACATATGCCTGAAAACGCTTAGTTAGCGAGTTACGTCTAGCGAAAAATTTCACCTAGAACTCTGTACCCTCGGTGAAGTAAGGCCGTATAAAAATGTTAAAGGTAGTTACAAAGATACAAATACGATTGTTTCTTATGTTTTTTTAATCTGGAAAATTGAATAAAATTGGTTCCAGACCATGCCTGAGTGGGATTCGAACCCAGAACCACATAATGAGAGGCGATCACGTTACCAGCTACGCCAATGCGGCCCAATATAAAATTTATTCCATCTGTTGTTTGGGTTCATTTGAAATTTTTTCATCAGATTTTTGAACGACTACAAAACTTTTCTCTGTTTATACTATGAATAAAATTATTGCGAGAAAGTAACAAAAACATTTTTTAAAGAAATAACAGCTGAGATATCTGACTGAATTAAATTAGTCATTCTTCAATAAACGATTCTTTAAAAAAAAAACTATAAAGAAATTATAGTTTCTTTTCTTACTCCGTGTGCTATTTTAATTAATTATTTTACTTAGTTAATTATTTTTATAGTATAAATTACACAGATGACTAGACAATAAACAGGAGAACAAGAGGCTTGCGCTCTGATAATTATATTTCTTTTACACCATGGATTACAAAAAAATAAAACCAATTGAATACTGTTTGTTAAAACTTATGCAACAGTTTGCTGCATCTGCCATTACAATTACATTTCTTTGTAAAAGAGGTAACATATTATAGTAACAAGGTGAAGCAAAATAATATCGTTGAGTAGGTTTTAGGAAATAATATACTGTATTACAAATTTTGCCGTTTTCATATTGTTCTTTCTTTCCACCTTCAAAATGGGTTATTTCGTCAAATTTATATATATAAACAGTTACACGTACCCGTAGGATCACGGGTAATGTTCTAAATTTTAAATCGGGGTCTTACGGGGGTCGCTACCCTTATCCAAAAGATATGAAATGTTTCATTTTTAGAATACAAGAAGTCTTTTGACGGCATGTTGTTTAGCGTTTAAAATTACACAAAAATTAGATAACCCGAAAATTTTCAATTAGAACCCTCTAGCCTGCGGTAGGGGTTGTATTTCTTTTTATCTCCTTAACAGTGAATAATAGGGACAAAATGCATTAACCTGTTTTGTGCCCCACAAAAACGTACTTCAACATTATATAACCAAAGTTTCCCTTAACCCACCGGTCCGCTGAGTAAACTACAAAAACCAAATTTCGGTTTTTTGGGGTTTGCCGTTTTCAGGTATTCCTATCTTTACACCTTCAAAACGGTTTTTTAGGCAAACTTTTATTAACAAAACGTTACAGGTACGTAACGTTTATTCATTCATTAACCTTGTGGCAAATGTTTCTGATCCACATATGAATTCTGATCCACCTACCCCTCTGAGGCCGAGACACGGAAGCAGCGCGAAGCGCTGCTGGAGTGGCGAGTATACTGTATTACAAATGCCAGAATTTTGTTAAACTGTAAATAACGGTTTTTTCACGTTGTTCACAACGGTTTTTTCGCAAACGTTTATTGACAAAAACACATACACCTAGAGTCACGAAAAATTTTAAAATTTTCGGAATACAAATAATCTTTTAAAGACATGTTATTTATCAAAGAAAATTACATAAAAATTTGGTAAGCCGAAAATTTTCAGGTTGCATGAGAAAACAAAAAACTCAAAGTATCATACATTCAAACCACAACATTCAAAGTTGAAATTTTGAAACTTTAAACATTACCCTTAAACTTTAAAACCTTCAAATTTTAAATTTTGAAACTTTAAACTTCATCTTTAAACTTTCATATCTTGAAATTTTTAAA
Source organism: Catonia carolina (assembly GCA_035578175.1). Lineage (NCBI taxonomy): Eukaryota > Metazoa > Arthropoda > Insecta > Hemiptera > Achilidae > Catonia > Catonia carolina. The sequence continues at coordinate 19,297,011 of JAQMRL010000015.1, forward strand.
TATTGTAATCCACCCAGCCCTTTTGGCAGCCGAACTTCACCTTGTAGCAAATGGTTCTAATCCACTTATGAATTCTGATCCACCTACCCCTCTGAGGTCGAGACACGAAAGCGGCGCGAAGCGCCGCTGGAATGGCGAGTATACTGTATTACAGATGCCGGGATTTTGTTAAACTGTAAATAAGACACTGCAATACAGTTGAAATTGTTTAGGTTAACAAAGGCTGCTTTGAACCTGTAGAAGCTTTACTAAGTAAAACCAGGAGTGAGGTGTTTAACCATTACCTTCCTCAATGAATAGAAAAGTATGCTTATCAGCATGCCAAGCCCTCTGAAAAATATCTTTTGGCTCTTTTGGCGTAGTGGTTAGCGCAACCGGCTTCTACGCCGGGGTCCATGGTTCGATTCCCAGTCAGATCTGGTATTTTTTCATCACTCATTTTCATCTATCACCCTTCTCACCTTCTGCATTAGCAGTAATTGCAAAACAGTGGAACATTAACCCAAAAAACCAAAAAAATAAAATCTACAACCCTTGGTTTAGCGTCAATGACTGATTTTCTATATTTTTCTTATCAAAATTGGTAACACATATTAAATTTTTTTAAGATTGTGGCGTTAGATGCATTTTACGACAAAAATGTACACAATCTCAAAGTTATAGAAGATAAGAAAATCACAGCTTTTATTTGAAACACTTTTTTCTGCAGAGCTTCGCTTACCGTCAATCAGTGATTTTCGTATATTTTAGTCAAACACAGGTTGATTTTCATTTACTCGTGATTAAAATTAGATTTTATTTTCATTTTACATTGTTTACTAGTGATTAAACATACACTATTTGTTCATTGTTTACATTGGAAAGAGAACGTCCTGTGATTGTTTCACACCAGACTTTTACTTTATCTTTTTACTACTTGTGTTAAATTTGCATGTGCTACATAAATAACACTGAACGATGATAAAAGAAATGGTTATTTGAAAGAAGAACCGGTCTTCTCGTGTCGCCTTTCTTATATAGTTTAAATACAACTAATGATTAAATTTAACCTCTTCAATAGTTTTGTATTACGCAATTATTACTTAAAAACTATTACTTCAACTGCACTAGAAGCCTAGGTAGGCGTACCAACTAGTTCTCAAGTGGGTTATCCGGTTTCCGCCGCAATATATTTCACCGTAATTAAAAGCACTTTTACTGTCTTGTAATGCATACCCATTTTATAAATTAGTGTAACACGCATTATTTTTTTTACTTTCATCAGATTCTATACAAGACGACTCAAAATTCATTCATAATACAAGACGGGCTATATTGGTATTCATATACAAGACGATGAATGACAAATTTGAATTACATGATAACCCTCATACAAAACATTTTTTTTTTGCGCCCTGGAGACTCCAGGAGAAGTATAGGACATGTCAGCTATAACACCTGAAATATAATAAGAATCACACAAAGTATCACTACACTACTATCAATAAAGAAATTCTTGTACGCTATAAAAAGTTTCACCGATCAAGTAATCTTTCAGATTCCTTTTAAAGGAATTCAAATCTTTACAACATTTTAAAAATTTGGGTAATTTATTCATGAATTTTCTCCCTGCATAAGTAGGTTTTTGTTCAAACAATTTTGTGGAGTGATTAGCAACATAATAATCATTTCTGTTTCTCGTGTTATGATTGTGAACATTGAAATTTTGCATAAAATTATTTTGCCTAACATATATAATCACCTCAAAAATGTAAAGAGAGGAACTGTAAACAATTTAGGCTGCTTAAATAGTGGTGTGGATGACGTCAGCTGATTAGTTCCTACCATACACCTAATAGCTTTCTTTTGAATTTTAAAAACCCTATTCATATTACCCATGCTAGAATTACCCCATACTAGGATACCATAACGGATATGAGACAGAATGAGGCCATGATAAGCTGCTATTAGTAATTTTGTATCATTTAATCTGGCAATTCGTTTTAGTGCAAATACCCCAGATGATATTTTACTACAAACTTGATTGGTATAGAAGTTCCAAGACAAAAATCTATCTAGAGATACTCCTAGGAACTTCACTGTTTCTACATGCTCTAAACTATTATTATGAATAAATACATCCACTTCTCTACTTTCTTTAACGTTATGTTTATTTTTAAACTGCAAGTACTGACACTTTTTCCCATTTACTGTTAATAACATTTGATTCAAGAACTGTACTACGGACTTTATGTTAACATGTATATTTACTTCAAGAGCATCTACCAGTAAACTGTTACTGATTACTGAAGTATCATCAGCAAACAACAAAGCTCTGCCATTAGGTATGACTTCTGGTAGCCTATTAATATACAATAGAAACAGAATTTGACCTAAAACATGTACAGTAGGGCGATACCGGGTACTCAGCGCAGACGTTTAAAACCCCTCTGGCCAAGAGATCTTCTTGGCCAACTGTAGGACTGTGGTGATGATTGCACGCTCCTTCAAGTAAATCAAGTTTTGGAACATTAGCTTCACATTTAGAAACTATTGTATTAATATAACAACAGATACTAAATTTCAATGGAAAGTGTCAAAAAAATACAATAAATAAGATAACGGGAATAAAAGGTTTCGAGTTTGCTTCTCTACTATTCTCTTCTCACTAGTAAGAGATTTTTCTCTGAGAGTAATGAATTTCATTATAATGAAATGAAGGTGTCATTTGCAGGGTGGAAAGTCGACGCTTTTCAAAGGGTTTGGCATGATAAGCATACTTTTCTACTCAGTGAAGAAGACAATTGTAAACCACCTCACTCCTTATTTTGCTTATTAAAGCCTCTAGAGGTTCAAACCAGCCTTTCGACTGATGACCTAAACAACAACACCGTGAAACACTTTAATGAGTTTCATATCACGGCCATACTAATAATTAACGAATGACATTCTAGTAATGTAAATGTCCACGACTATTAATGTATAAAGTTTATTTATCAACATTTATTCCTATGAGAACATTTCAACTAATGGAGCAAGAACATGATTACATTACTAACATAGAAATAACGAGCATAATAATCGTGATGAACTCTGTTCAGTTAGGTCAAATAAAAAACAAACATTGTAACAGGTGGAAGCTGAAGACAAGGTAACATAAACAGAAAACAAGCTAGGTCATTTGGTTAGCTCGACGATTGTTTTGTTTTTTTAATCTTTCATTTGATCTGTAACACATAGTAAAAAATTATTACATTTTATTTTTTTAGCTTTTATTTGTTATTGGGAACTGTATTTTATTGACAACCACCCAATTCGTTCGCTGCTTGACGTAATTTGGCATGAATTTTTGAACCCGTACTCCCAATGGAGTTTGTTCAGGAATGGTCACCATATAAAGAAGCTTGCCCAACCAGTGTTGCTTAACAATTAGCGACTTTCTAACAGGTGACTCACTGGGCTGCCCGAAGGCCTAACGTACTGTATAAGTGAAAAATTTTCTATACTCATTACCCTCTTGAAGCCAAAGAAATCGTTTCTTTAAAGTACATTCATCTATATGATTTTTATTTTGTTGTAGATAAAAAAAAAACAAAAATTAAAACATTGATTTCTGGTTTCTCCATTTTCAAATTCTTGTGGGTTTAAAATAAAATAAATCTTTATTTTCCAACGACCAAGAAAAGGAGAGATATCGTCAAGCATTTAATTGGCAACACAGATCTGCATAGGAGGCTTTCTCGTGTGAAACCGTTTGAACTGTTGTAACGAACAATACAAAGTTATTAAGTTGTTAGTTAATAGTTTTAATTGTTTATATTTTGAAGTGTTTAGTAAATATCAATGTTAAGTAAATAATTATAAACAGTGTACTCGAATATATCGAACATAAACTAAAAACTATTAGTTGGTAAATTCTTAGATCAATTAAGTTAAAACAAAATTGTTAGTTAGTCTTAGGCTAGTCATAATATATTAAAAAAATCGTCAAGCATCTAATAACAAAGTCTATACACTTAAAAACTATTTTAGCAAACAATTTAAACAATTTTTACCTTATCTTGCCCAATATAGGGAAAAAATATTATTTTCATGTCGATTTTTCGAATCGAGTTTTCACCGAAAATACAAGTTTTCAGACGCCCTAAACCAAACACAAATCATGTTTTACAGATTGATCTGTGTGTATGTGTGTATGTGTGTGTGTGTGTGTGCGCGCGCGCGCGTGTGTGTGTGTGTGTGTATAAACAAATATCTAAAAAACTGAATATCGTACAAAGTTGAAATTCGGAAATTTAGATAAGTACTTCAAGGGAAACCGACACTAACATTTTCATGAACTTTGATATAGGTCAACCGGAAGTTATAGTTAATTCGTGGAATTTTTTAACTTTTTTACGATTTAGTCAAACAACGCTCTTACGATTTTTTAAAATTCCTCTCATACACTTCATTTTTTTATGCTCTGCAAGGTATGGTAAGCAGCGTGTCTGCTGAAATTCTTGGGAAGCCTGTGGTACCATTTTTACATTTGAATTTTTTGTCGAACCATAGATTAAATACCCTTACATTCATCTCACTCAAATTAGCTAATAAGGCCTTTAACAATTCAGTTTTTATTTAATCAGTAAGAGTGATATTTGTGAATTTTTATGATTTTGCCTAAAATAGGATTTGATTTTTTCACAATCACAAAACTTTATCACTCTGTAGTATAAAATATTTATAAAACAAAAAATCTTTGGTTGAAAAGTCACGAAAAATACAGTACGGTTAACATTTAAGTAATAAAACAGAGTAAATCCATCATTACACTACGTAATTATTATTCCACCTATATCAAAATAAACGCAACTTTAATAACACGTATGTTATACAGTATTGCATAACCATGTATAATAAGGCGCAAATGTCAAATGTTTTTATTTCAATCCATTAGATAGTCAAGGTCAGTTTCCAATATCACTTTAATAATATTACAGTGTTACTATGTTCATAATTTTATGGGAATTTTTTATGACATAATTACTTTAAAATATCACGAATTTATTGATTTATTTTATTTAAAAATCATAAAATACATTGGACCTTCAAAATTTAAAATGATTTTTAAAAATATGGTTAATAAAAATTAAGTAATAATTTATTATTTAATTAATTTATTATATTAATTTTACAAATTTCAATGACACTGGTTCATTTTTGTGTTATGTAATTATTTTTAATAGATTTTTTAAATTTTCATTCATTTAAAATCTGTTACAAAATATCAATAAAATACATGAAATTCTTAAATTTATTGGAGAAATAATTAAACAGCACGAAAGCTTATTCATGTGAAGAACGTCCCTTATCCTATACGCTGATTAATTAGTAAAAAATAATTGAGTTAATGAACACTTTCAAACTTCAAAATCGGGGTCAAAATAATTTCAAAACATTAAGGAAAAAAGTGTATGAATTCAATCATATATATAATTATTGAATATTACAATTTCAAATTATAATCTCAAATTGGATAAATTTATTTGAAATTGGTCAAACCCTAAAAATTGTGCGTTCTAAATTTTATTGAAATAAAGTTAAAAACAATCACGAATAAAGTGTTTCAGGTGTGGTTCATAATTGGACATGTTTTAAGAACTACTTGTCCTTGATTGTTTTTTTTTATTTTTCATCTAACAATCTTGACCTACGTGTTGGTGTAGAAATCTACACGACAGATTTTTATGACAAATGTCCCGGATTTGATTTCCGGTCAATTGCCTCTTAACTAGGCTCTATAGAGAAAGATGCTTAAAATAAAAATTGTAGATTTTTTTAATTTCCTATAACTTTATTATAATATACACTTTTCTCATGCAATGCATACTACGACCACAATCTTTAAACAAATTCCCTTTTTTTTACCGATTTTGATGAAAAAAAAATCACTAATTGGCACTAATTTAAGCGTTGTACAAATGTTTGAAATAAAAGATTTAAGTTTTTAAAAATTCTATAACTTTGATAAGTTTTACATATTTTCTCTTTAAATCCGCAATCTAAAAAAAAAAACATTTTTTCAATGAGAGTACAGGCCCACCAAGAATATCAGCAGACATGGACCATACCCTATCTTCTAGAGCATAAAAATTGTAGGAAATAAGGTGACATTTTTGAGAATATACGTGAAAAGTCACACAAATAAACTATTGCTTCCGGTTGACCGATTTTAATGAAATTTTCGTGTTGATTCCTCTTATCTAACCTAACTTAAGTTCCAAGTTTCTACTTCGTACGATATTCTGTTCTTGCGATAGTTTTTTCACAAACACACACACACACATATACCAATCGTTGAAAACATGTTTTATTTTGTTCAGAGGGTCTGAAAACCAGTATATCTGGTGAAAATTCGATTTCAAAATATTTACATGAAAACAATAATTTTCTTTCCGTATATAATAATAATAATAATAATATTTATTTATAACACTTTATACAAATACAAAATTATATCTTGTCTACTAGGAATAAATAACCACCAACTGAAGTAAACGGTGGTTATATTAAAAAAAAAATATGTACATAAAAACAAGTTTACAAATGAATTACAAATCAATGTTGTCATCCACTACAAATGACAATTCAAATTGTAGCGGCAGCTACAGTGCATGTTAACTATATGTTTTTAACAACAATAGCCAATCTTTAACCTTTCTTGAAAGTATTAACATATTAAGCTATTTTTAATTTCAATAGGCAACAGATTAAAACACTTCGGACCTAAATAAACAAAAGTTTTAGCAAAAAAGGATTTATTAACTATCGGTCGTACAAAAAGTTGTTGACTATATTCATATAGGGCAAGAGAGAGTAAAATTATTTACAGACAAAAATCTAAACATCCAAAATTATGATTCTAAATTATAAAAGATTTTGAAAAACAATATTACAACGTTTATAAAATAGATAAACAATACGTATGAGAGATCAAGTTAAATTATTGTAGAAAAACGAGTTCTAACCGCATACGAATAGGATGAACTGATTATGTGCGCATTACATTACTTTAGTTGACACGGTCGTGTGAATATGAATGAAAAAGAAAGTAAAAAATAAAACCTAAAAGAAAACATTTTACTACATACACTTTTAAGGAAGAAAAAAGAAACAATTTAAAAATTATAAACATTAATAATGATAGTTCTACGATTACAAAATGAACGAATTCAATTCATACGTTTTTTTTACATAAAAGTAGAAAATCTTCTTTAATAATTCTACCACGCAATGAAATATTTGTTACGGACATTTTTTTTAATGATTAACGAAAATGTTACTTTAATACATAAAACACACGTAAAAAACCTTTCATAAATACGGAAAACTACTATAGTTTGTTGCAATAGTGACAGTTTTATTACTGTATTTCTAATTATAATTATATTAATCATTGTAAGAGTATAGTAGTAATGCACTAATTAATTCATTAATACAATTAATTAATCATTAATTAAGAAAATAATAATCCGGTTTACTCAACATTCTAATGTTGATTAATTTATATAGAACAATTGTGTTGGAATTTTGTACCATATTTTTGATTTTAGAGTGGGGTTGACCAAAATTCCTGTGAATTGGTGATTTTTTTTGTGGCAGTTTTAATTGCCATCTATCATGTTGTTAGTTAGTTAGTAAGTTAGTAAGTTAGGTAATTAGTTAGTTAGTAAGTTTAGTTTACCTTGTAAGAAACTACAAGATACAGGGTGATTCACGAAGATATGCAGAAACTTTAGGAGCTCATTATACATGTAAAAATAATGAAAAAAGTTTACATAAACATAGGTCCGGAAATGCTTCGTTTCCGAGTTAACGGGTAGTGAAAGTTTCGCCCGGATTTCAGCTCACCAGGTGAATGAGGTCTTCCTAAAATTCTGGTAAGGTAGATCAAGGGGCGAATTCAATCATTTCTTATGGTTTTTGATCTGATAAATTGAATAAAATAGGTCCCAGAACTGTAAGTTAAATAGTTTTTTAAGAAAACCAGTGTCAAATGCAAAAAATGGATTGAAAACACATTTTTTCATCTTTGGGCAAGAATAACTTTGTTATTTCAACAAAAAACAGTTACATTTTTTGAATAAAACATGTAAAAAATTTTATTCTGAACAAACCGGTGTAAATAAAGTACACAGAAAGCGAATAGATGTTTGATTAAATGAATTTTTATTCATATCAGTACAAAATAAAATGAACCGGAAAAACAAAGATAAAAATACATTTTTTAAACCTCTGTAGAACACGTATTTTTTAAGGTAGAACTACAATTCAAGTTTTGTTTGACAGAAAAAAAATGTGTATTATGTAAAATGTTTAATGAATTGTAAAAAATTCAAAAACTTTAAAAACATTTTCTTCTATTAGGGGAGTTTAAAATGAATATCTTATCTATTTTACTGCAGACCTACTAATGCCTTCTCCACATTCCTCACCAAACTTTCTAAACACTGCGTGATAAATGTAAACAATTGACGCAATCGGTTATTACAAATCTAAGAAATCTTTCCCAGTACAGATATCAAAAAAATATTTCACATTTGGAATCCGCGTATGAAGTTGATTGAGTATAAACTTATAGTGTTAATTATTAATTAATAGTCATTTAGACTACTCTATATTATAAAGGTTTGTTATGGATAAGGCGCGGAGGAGGGGAATGTTATTGGTTATGATGGCATTGATTGATCTAAAAAGCCAACGTTTTTGTATGTGCTGGTAGCAGTCAGAGCCCCATAAGAAATACATTGTCCTATACTATTCCGTTGTGTCAACTGAACGTACAAATGACTATAGTCATGTAATTAAGCTATAGGCAATGTTACAGGTCACATTTATTTCTTATAAGGTTTATGATTATGCCCAAAACGGGCAGGTGGAATGTGTAAATTAATTGCACTCGATCTGTTGGTTCCAGGGCTAAAAAAATAGTTCTGTTTCTTATCACATAGTCAGCCACTTATATGACTGAACTATTTAAGAACATAAGAGGTAGAGGTGTAAATGACACTAGTCAGAGTTATCTTCTCTGAGAGTAATAAATTTCACTATGCAGCCAGACCCTGTGGTGAATGAAATGAAGGTGTCATTTGCAGGGTGGAAAGTGAGTGCTTTTAAGAGGGCCTGGCATACTGATAAGCATACTCTTTTAACTCAGTGAGGAAGGCAATGGTAAACCACCTTACTCCTCGTTTTTACTTAGTAAAACCTCTAGAGGTTCAAACTATTCGGCTGTTGACCTAAACAACAACAATAAGGTTTATGAAGAAAACATTTTCTCGGAATAAACCACAGCTTACAAAATGTATGTAGAAACTGCACGGTAGTGAAATGTACGAGTAGTGTCTCACTGTTGAGATTGGCAGCACTGCAAATATTTCACTTCCCTTCCACACAGCCCATACATACGCAAAAGGCAATCTCGTGGCTTCAGTATCTATAATATATGACATAAAGTAGTAAACGAAATATACAGGGTGATTTTTTAGTCCTGTTACCCAATTGTAAATGTCTGGTAATTTTTTTCTAAGAAAGGGATATTTTGTTTTGTGACACAAAGTTGGTAGCCCTACTCAACCGGTATAGATACGACAGTTTGAGTTGATTCTCCTTGAGTTGCGTAAAATTTTGTGCTTTTTCCAGTTGTGTTACGAACAGAATATATTTTACCCTAGAACAACGGGTTTTCATTCTTGAACAATATTTTGCAACAAAATCGTATGCGAGTGTAAAAGAATCATTTCAAATTAAATTTTTTGGTGTTCCTCCACTCTATTCTAGTCAATTTCTAGGCTAACTAACTGATTTTTAGAGGCAGGTATTGTTTGCAGCAGAAAACGTAGTGGTCGACCAACTCTCTTGACAGATGACGTTAAGAGAATGTGAAAACAAGATTGCTCAATTCTCCATGGAAAAGTTTACAAAAACTTTCCTCGCATGTTGATTTGTCATGTTCGAGTGCTCAGAAAGCTGCTAAAAAATTGAAATTGTATCCGTATCACATACGGTTAGTTCTAGAGCTTCAGCCTCCAGATTTAAACAAGAGATTGTTTTAGGATAAAAGATATTCTGTTCGTAGCACGACCGGAAATGGCACAAAATTTTACACAGCTCAAGGAGAATCAACTCACACTGCCATATCCATACTGGTTGAGTAGGGCTACCAACTTAGTGTCACAAAAGAAAATTTATTTTTTTTAGAAAAATATTACCAGAGATTAACAATTGGGTAACAGGACTAAAAAAATCACCCTGTAGTATTTGCATAAATATTATGCAGTGTCAGTAAGTAGCTTATAGCTATGTTATGCAGTGTCAGTATGTATACATTTTATACACTTTACTTTAGTTCAGTATTAAATCGTAATGTATATTAAACTACATAAAATAAATAAATAGATAATATGTTAACTCCAAAGCTATGAAATATGTCAAAGCCTATAGCATTTTCGTTAAGTAACATGGTCATGTACAATTATACTGAATTTAATCATTACCATATAAGTACCGAATATTGTTTACAATACTATTTATCTACTTTAATAAAGTAGAAATTGCATAAAAGTTTTTTTTTTGCTTTTTTTAAACTGTTATACCATGGTTCATTAAACAATCAAACCACCATATGTTTGTTTTGTTTCAAAATAAATCTGTCACGGTGGTTACTTTCTAGCGACAGAGTATAAGATTGTGCAAAAAATTCAATCTTTAATTTCTGATCAACTGGATTCCTTTCATCCGAACTGATATTCGAATTGATTTAATGATTTTATCAAATGAATTTTTCATGGTTGAAACACTCACACGACTTTATTTTACCAATTTAAATAATAAATCATATAATCTATGTTTAATCTTACGTGAACGATGCTAAAATTAAAATTAACCTCTCTCTTGGACTTAAAAATACGGAAAATCACTGATTGATGTTAAACTAAGTCTGTAGAAAAAATCTTGAAATATAAGTTGTGGGTTTTTCATTTATTTTATAATTTTTTAGTTATATATTACTCGTATATATACTTTTCTTGTAAAATTCATACTAAAATTGCAGCCTAATCTTTAAAAAAAACATATTTACCGTTACGGAAAATCTCTGACACTACATTAAGCACTGAAAAAAATGCTTGTAAAAGTTGTAGGTTTCTTAAATTTTCTACAACTTTTATTATATTATACGCATTGGCCCTAAAATGCAAACTAAGACCTTAATCTTAAAAAACCATTTTTACTATTACAGCACAGTCCTCCAAGAATTTCAACAGATATGCAGCAAACTATATCATGTTGAGCATAAAACTTTAGTAAATAAGACAATTTTAAGTAAAATCGTGGGAACTATTTTTGAGAAAATCGTATAATAGGTGAAAAATTTCACGAATAAACTATTACTTCAAATTGATCGATTTTGATGAAAATGTTAAAGTGGCTTGTAGTAGTGTGTTTAACTTAATTTCCAAATTTCAACTTTATACGATTTTCAAATTTTGAGAGATTTTGTTCACACACACTCACAGATCAATAGCTAAAATAATGTTTTGTCGGATTCCATTGTGGTATTAAACTTAACTTCCAAGATTCAAATTCGTGCAATATTCCGTTCTTGAGATATTTTGTTCACACACAGATCAATCGGTAAACCATGTTTTTTGGTTTCAGGGGATTTGAAAACGTATATTTTCGGTGAAAACTCGATTTTAAAAATTCTATATGAAAACAATACTTTCGTATTTATTTTATATAAGCAAAGAGAGTAAAGATTAATATCAAATAAGCAAAGTTCTTTAGAAAGATGTTAACTTTCCAACAATGAAATATTTTTTTGAAATCGGTAGGGTAGTTATTGAGATTACCTCATACACAAAAAAAAAATGTGGTGTGAAACACTCACACGACTTTCTCTTGCCAATGCAAATAATGACCAATATAACCTAACATTAGTAATAAACAAAAAACTAAACTCTAAAAACATAACCTTATTTTAATCATGAATGAAAGACGGAAAATGAAAATCGACCTGTTTGGCTTAAAAATACGGAAAATCACTCTTTCACGCTAAACTAGGCTCTGTAGAGAAAAATACTTTAAATAAAAGTTGTAGATCGTTTAATTTTCTATAAATTCGAATAATTAAACTTTTGTCGTAAAATGCATACTAAAGCCGAAATCTTTAAAAAAAATCGATTTTTCACACGTTTTTGTGAGAAAAAAACAGAAAATCGCTAATTACCGCTAAACGCGTTACACAAAAAATGTTTGAAATAAAAGTTATAGAATTTTAAATTTTCTACAACTTTTATTATATACATTTTTGCGCTAAAATGAATATTAAAGCCGTAATCTTAAAAAACAAATTTTTTACGTGAAAACAGCCTGACCAAGAATTTCAGCAAACATGGCGCCTACCCTATCTTGTAGAGTATAAAAAATTAAGTAAATAAGGCGATTTTTTAAAAAAATCGTAGGACCAGTTTTTGAGAAAATTGCAAAAAAGTGAAAAATGACACGAATAAACTACTACTTCCGGTTGACCGATTTTGATGAAAATGTTCGTGTCGGGTTCGGTAGTGGTATGTTACTTAAGTTTTAAGTTTCAAGTTCGTACGATGTTCCGTTCTTGAGATATTTTGTATACACACACACACACACACAGACCAATCGCTAATAACATGTTGTTTTGGGTTAAGGGGGTCTGAAAACGTATAGATCCGGTGAAAACTCGATTTGTTAAAATCGATATGAAAACAATACTTTCCTTCCTTTATATTGATAAAGGCAAGAGAAAGTCAAAATAAACAAACGTTACTTTTTTGTAATATTAGTATAGATATTCCATTTTACTTTCTCTTGCCTATATGAATATATAGGAAGGAAAGTATTGTTTTCATGTCAATTTTTCGAAATCGAGTTTTCACCGGATCTATACGTTTTCAGACCCCCTGAACCCAAAAAACATGTTTTTAGCGATTGGTCTGTGTGTGTGTGTGTGTGTGTGTGCGCGCGCGCGCGTGTGTGCGTGAGCGTGTGTGTGTGTGTGTGTGTGTGTGTGTGTGTGTGTGTGTGTGCGTGTGTTTGTGAACAGATTATCTCAAGAATGGAACATCGTACGAACTTGAAACTTGAAACTTAAGTTACATACCACTACCGGACCCGACACGAACATTTTCATCAAAATCGGTCAACCGGAAGTAGTAGTTTATTCGTATAATTTTTCACTTTTTTGCGATTTTCTCAAAAACTGGTCCTACGATTTTTTTTAAAATCGCCTCATTTACTCAATTTTTTATTCTCTACAAGATAGGGTAGGCGCCATGTTTGCTGAAATTCTGGGTGAGGCTGTTTTCACGTAAAAACGTTGTTTTTTAAGATTACGGCTTTAATATAAATTTTAGCGCAAAAACTTATATAATAAAAGTTGTAGAGAATTTAAAAACCTACAACTTTTATTTCAAACATTTTTTTGTATAACGCTTAGTTTAGCGGTAATTAGCGATTTTCTGTTTTTTTTCTCACGAAAACGTGAGAAAAATTTATTTTTTTAACATTTCGGCCTTAGTATGCATTTTACGACAAAAGTGTATATAATAAAATTTATAGAAAATTAAGAGATCTACAACTTTTATTTAGAGCATTTTTCTCTACAGAGCCTAGTTTAGCGTGAAAGTGTGATTTTCCGTTTTTTAAAGCCAAATTGAGTTCGATTTTCATTTTGCGTCATTCACTCATGATTAAAATAAGGTTATGTTTTTGAGGTTAGTTTTTGTTTATTTCTAATATTTTATTAATAATGTTAGGTTTATTATTAATTATTTGCATAGGCAAGAGAAAGTTGTGTGAGTGTTTCACACCAGATTTTTAAGTATGAGATATTTATGGTCAATTTCACAGTAAATATATCCCGTTGAATATCACTGTTATTGCTAAATTTGAACGTGAATATACATGAGTTTTAAAATAGAAACTCAGTTTATTTGTTTACTGTTAGTCGATCACTACAACAATATCTTTCGCCCAACCGTTATTACTTAGCCCTTTCTTACCCAGTGAGGCATAGAAGTCACATTGGAGTGAAATAACAGACATAAAAACTTTAATTCTTAGCGACTACTTTTGATTAAAGAGTGCTGGATGTGAAGTGTAATAATTTTCTGTACCCTAGCCAGGAATCGAACCTGAGACCTCGGCTTTGCAGTGTAAGATGCTGACCACTACGCCACGGACTTGACCATTAGTTTCTTTTTAAAGTTAATTTATAGTTTTAAATATTCGTGTTCATTTACTAAAATAAAGTAGAATTTCTTCGAGTATGTTGAATCTACATACAAGTATATTTTTTAGGCTATAATTACTGATTTTGCCCATTTTACCAATATTTTTGAATTGTAACCTTTTTTAAGTCTTAAATAATGCTTTGCTACAAATCTAAGCAAGAGAATTTTGTTTAGGAAGCCTGCACATGATGATTTTTACTTATTCATATTGGTGGGAACTTTGATACCATCAAGCCCAATGTGACATATGTGTCACACTTTTTTGTCACGCCATCAAAAAAAGGCTGAAGGTCTAAAAGTAATTTTATTTCACTTAAATGTCAGTAAAGTGTATGAAACAATGTACACTTATTTGTTTGTGTAAAAAATTTGAGATTGAAAGGGTTAACCCTAACACTGTTTGTTTAGGTTATCAGCCGAAAGGCTCGTTTGAACCTCTAGAGGCTTTACTAAGTAAAATGAGGAGTTATGTGGTTTATCTTTGCCTTCCTCACTGAGTGGAAACGTATGCTAATCAGTATGCCAGGCCCTCCAAAATGTATCCTTTTTTCCACCCTACAAATGACACATTAATTTAATTCACCACTGAGTAACACCACTGAGTTCTGGTTGTTGTTGTTGTTTAGGTAATCAGCCGAAAAACTGGTTTGAACCTGTAGAGGTTTTACTAAGTAAAATGAGGAGTGAGGTGGTTTACCATTGCCTTCCTCACTGAATAGAAAAGGACGCTTATCAGCATGCCGGGCCCTCTGAAAAGCACGTATTTTCCACTCTGCAAATGACACCTTCACTTCATTCATCACAGGGTGTATAATGAAATCCATTACTTTCAGAGGAGATAACTCTGATTAGTGTCTTTTACACCTCTACCTCTTCTGTTCTTAAATGATTCAGTCATTTAATTGGCTGACCATGTGATAAGAAACATAACTATTTATTTTAGCCCTGCAACTAACAGTTGCAGGGCTAAGCTATAATAAAATTCATGACTCAGAAGAGATAACTTTGACTAGTGGTTTTATATACCTCTACCTCTTCTCTTCTTAAATGTTTCAGTCGTATAATGGCTCACCATATGATAAGAAACAGATTTTTTTTGTATTCCTGGAACGAGTGCAAATAATTTAACACTACACCTGACTGTTATGGGCAGAACACAGTTTAAACTTTAAACCAGACTTAAGACTGTTTAGGTAGATCTGAAGGCGATATTGTTCACAACAATACTTTTAAAAGCAAACAAAAACCATATACATCACAATATTCTTTAATCTTTAGAATTACCAAAAAGAAAGACATCAAAATAATTATATTTTAATACATAATACATTTTTTATAGTAATATATTACATATATTTTATAAGTAACAGACCGATTGTTACATTTTTTAACGGTGCCAAGGCTAGCAAAATTCCCTTCACTATTAAGGATAAAACTAACACCAAATTCCTGGTTAAGATTTACTATATCTATCATGTTTTTTGTTCATAAATGAACAGATAACCAGTGTAATGGTTGTACAAAATAGTACAACCTTGCTTTAGTACCCAATGAATACAAATACAGGATAACTGTAATTAATTTTATACTATACAGATATCACCTGTACCAACATTACAAATAAATAAAATAAATACAGTACTTTTAAACTAGAGTTGTATTAAATGAAATACCTAACCTTACATTCCAACGTTACTAAGCAAAACTAATTCTAATTCCATTTTGTTTATACTATTACTATTATTATTAATGTTTAATATAAAACAAACTACAGTATTTTAGTTTCCTGATAGATAAATAGATATAAGACTTAAATTTATTTATTTGTATTAATTGAACTGAAAATATATTTAAGTTTACTATTTTTAGTAGTATTTTAAATACATGTCCGTTATATTAACCTTGAATCAATTTAATGATTTATTTTTATGTTTTAGTCTGTGGTATTGTTGAAATTGTTTTAAGGGGAGATAGCACGACAGTTTTACTGAAGATCTTTGTTTTTTGTTTTTTATGTTTTTCAATAGTTTAGGCCTAGATTTGCCAGAAAAAAAAATTAAATTACCTCAAAAAATAGTTTTTTATCAGGTTTACCCAGAAAAATTATCATGTTACCTAGAAAAAATATTTTTCATAATTTTATTCTGTTCGTTACATAAAAAATTCAAAATTCCTACAGTAAAGGAGCTAACCGCGTCCTTGTGTAGTACATTTCACGAAAGACTAGATGACCATCCAAACCAACTAGCCCGTGATCTAACTACAAGGAACTTTCAAACTATGCGTCGTTTAAAGCGAAAATGGAGTAGAGATCTCTTGGTCTGAATAACGGACAAAACCTGAAGTTTTGAACAGAGAATGTATCACTGGGTACTTCTCCTTAAATTGAAATTCCCCACCGCCATTTAAAAATCAAATACGGAAGTTGTGCAGCTCAATGTACAGTACCGTAATAAAAATTAAAGACAACAAAACCTAATTGTTATGGGCAATATTGTGACAATATCGAAGAAGATCATGGTTCGCGAAATTTCTAGTAAAATGGTAAAATGTTCATAAAATGGTAAAGAGTAAATAATAGAGTGAAAAAGTAACAATAGGGCAATAGTAACAATAAAAGTATACCTATTTATAAAAGGATATCTATTCATAAAAATTATTTAATAGGACTGCGCTATTGTGTATGATAAAAGGTTTTTGTTGTACAACTATTTATGAAGGGTCGGTTGATTACCTGTTTACATTAAATAAGACTTCTCTATGCCAAAAACTGGGAGGTGGAGTGTTATTTTAATTGCACTCTATCTGTTTGGTCCAGGGCTAAAAAAAATAGTTCTGTTTCTTATCACATAGTCAGCCACTTATATGACTGAACTATTTAAGAACAGAAGAGGTAGAGGTGTAAAAGACACTAGTCAGAGTTATCTCCTCTGAGAGTAATGAATTTCACTATGCAGCCAGACCCTGTGGTGAATGAAGTGAAGGTGTCATTTGCAGGGTGGAAAGTGAGTGCTTTTCGGAGGGCCTGGCATGCTGATAAGCATACTCTTTCAACTCAGTGAGGAAGGCAATGGTAAACCACCTTACTCTTCGTTTTTACTTAGTAAAACCTCTAGAGGTTCAAACCAGCCTTTCGGCTGTTGACCTAAACAACAACAACAAGACTTCTCTAGGAAGGACTTTTATATCGAATTTCGGTGTCTTTCGGGAAGATTCTTTTTTTGATTCACTATATAAAGAGACCCCCGAGCGCGGTCAGTTAGTATTCGTTTGATCTTTGACGAGTGACTATCGGGGCGTTATATTAGGTTAACGGTTCCGAGGTATTGTTATACTTTGTCTTTGTTTGTGTGTGTATTGTGTAAAGTTATTCTGTAGGTGCATTAAATTCAGTTTTTGTGTATTCAGTTTCATTTTGTATATGTATTCTATATAATTGATTGTAAGTAGTGCTAAGTCAATTATTAAGTTATTTATTGTATTACTTCAATATAATTAATTTATTATTTATTTTGTAAATCTTTTAGTTGTAATAAATACTCGACACGACAGCGGCGCTTCGCGCCGCTTTCGTGTCTCGATCTCAGAGGGGTAGCTGGATCAGAATTCATAAGTGGATCAGAACTATTTGCCACAAGGTGAAGTTTGGCCACCAAAGGGGCTGGGTGGATCACAATATTAAAAATTTCAAGATATGAAAGTTTAAAGATGAAGTTTAAAGTTTAAAAATTAAAAATTTGAAGGTTTTAAAATTTAAGGTTAATGGTTAAAGTTTCAAAATTTCAACTTTGAATGTTGTGGTTTGGATGTATGATACTTTGAGTTTTTCGTTTTCTCATGCCACCTGAAAATTTTCGGGTTACCAAATTTTTATGTAATTTTCTTTTCTTTTCTTTCTTTTCTTTTCTTTTCTTTTTATGAAATATAATTAGTTTATTATTTATTTTGTAAATCTTTTAGTTGTAATAAATACTTGTAATTGTAAACTTTAGTGCATTAATTATTTAATTACCTAGATCCCGAAACGGACCTTAGCGATAAGTGTCACAATATTATAAGTTATTATACCTTTAAAACAAAAAAAAACATGAGAAATTTACAAGAATTTTGTATGCATCATTCGTGTTTATCTTGAACAATAACGAATAGAATTTAAAAAAGAGATTATCCTAACTTGTCTCACGTATTACTTACGTGTCTAAAATATATAAAATTAGTTAACTATTAAGTCATTATACATTTATAATGAGTTGTAATATGAAATTAATAACAAGTCTGTAGTGTAAAAAAATAAAAATAAAAATATGAAAGGCAGACCACGGCATGATTTTTAACTTATTTTTTCCTCAGATTCAATAAATTGAACGACAGTTAATTGTGTTTAAAGTTATTAACAAAAGTAAAAAGTAAAAGTGTAGGCCTATTAAAACATTCTTAATGTAGTAATAAGAACAACGGACAATGTTCTGTCTAAATCTAATCTAAACTAAATTATTCAACTTGTAATAAAACCAAAGTAGTTTACTTTCACTTTGTTAAAGTATAAAAATATTTTATTATTATCTGTTCAAAAGATAAGATAATTTTTCTACTAAAAAAACTGTTTAATATTTTCTAAAATTTTTTAGTTATTTTCTGTCTTTCCTACCGTAAGCTATACGGTAGAATTCAACGCAAGCAATATTTTTCACGGTTTAAGGGGAGAGTATACGGTAAAATTCAACGAGGGCGATTTTTTACGGTTTTAAGGGAGACTGTACTTTGTATCCCGTCAACGTTAAATTCGCTATTTTTGGTACATTTTTCGTAGGATTAGTAAAAGATAGGAAAATTAAACTTTACACATCGTAGGTTTTGGATTTCTTCTCGAGCTACTGACATTTTTTTCAATTTAATCTTTGGACCATACATAATTTATGTTTTTTTAAATATTACGAATAACATAAAATTTTTACAAATTGTTTTCTACGTTTTTGGCGTACTACTAATTTTTGGAGCACCTGAGGAAGTCACAAAAATGTTGGTATATTTGAATATACAAGATAATTAACTGGTAAAAATTTCAGCCTGGAAGGTTTATTGGTTTCTAATTAAAATGTACCTAGTGTTAAAAATCTAAATCTACGGGAAAAAGCAAGAAATAAGAAGGCATAAATCAAAAACAAAATGTACACAAACAAGTAAATTTCCCACCAACAGTTGTTTAAAAAGCTGAACCAACAGCTGAGAATACAAAAAACAGTGATGCAAATATTTTAAAAACTAAAATTCTCTTTGCATTAAAACGAGCAGTATAAAATTGTAAAAAATATTCGTTCATGGTTACATAATTTTTTTGTGTAAACTTGATAAATACTTAATTTTTTTATAAAAAAATTTTTTTGACGTAATGTAAGGTTTTTTCTGGTAGATCTAGGCCTATACTATTGAAAAACATAAAAAACAAAAAATAGAAATTTTGAGTTAAAACCATCGTGCCATCTCCCCTTAATAACATTGTGTTGTTTAGGTCATAAGCCGAAAAGTTGGTTTGAACCTCTAGAGGCTTTACTAAGTAAAAAAAGGAGTGAGATGAATAGAAAAGTATATTTATCAGCACACCAGGCACTCTGAAAAGCATCTACTTTCCACCCTACAAATGACCCCTTCACTTTATTTACCACAGGGTCTGATTGTATAATGAAATTCATTACTCTCAGAGGAGATAACTCTGACTAATGTCTTTTACACCTCCACCTCTTCTGTTCTTAAATAGTTCAGTAATATAATTGGCTAACTATGTAAAAAGAAACAGAACTATTTTTAGTATCCCTGGAACTAGTAAGTCAAGTGCAAATAATTTAACATTAAATCTGCCTATTTTGGGCAAATTTATAACATTAGATAAACAATTTACATAAACAACACACAAATTCCGAATGAAGACTTCTGGGAGACTTATATCATTATAATGGATGATTGCTGTGGGAATTTCATGGACTTAATTACTAGATACAGAAGTCCTATGCTACCTCTCAACTATGATCCTCATAGGTTTTGTTCTGCTCGTGTATGTTCCTTCTGTAATTCGAGGGAAGAGGAGATTATAGAGCATTTCTTGAGAAAGTGTAGAATCCTGGCGTGATATAAAGAAAGGTGGTTCGGTACGACTGTACTGGAGGAGAAAGAAGTGGTACAAATTTTGAATGGATAAAACTGGGAACATTTAGTTTCGTTTGTTATGGTAGCATTAAGATATCTAGCCGGCCGCATTGGCGCAGTTGGTAACGTGCTCGCCTCTCATCATGCGGTCTTGGGTTCGAATCCCATTCAGGCACGGCATCTTTTCATACGTTACAAAATAATCATTTCATCCTTCACCGTCTGCATTAGCAGTAATTGCAGAACAGTCGGACGTTAAACCAAAAAAAAAAAAAAAAAAAAAAAAAAATTAAGATATCTAAGTTATTTAATTAGCGAGTTTAATTATTGATTGTTTCTTTTGCCGACCTGGGGGGGGGGTCTTACCATTGTGCGGTAGTTTTATTTATTGAGTTGTCGATATTGTTTTGTATTATTTTTTTTAACGTCGCATCAACTCCAAGGTCATTAGCGACGACGTTGGGGTGTAACTGTGTGTAATAAAGACGAATTATTTTTTGTAACGTATGAAAATATGCCGTGCCTGAGTGGGATGCGAACCCAGGACCGCATGATGAGAGGCGAGCACGTTACCAACTACGCCAATGCGGCCGTTTGTATTATTTTGTATTTGTAAAAAAACGTATTATTTTGTTTATTTTTTTTTTGCTTTTTAACTTCACTGGATTACTTTTTCTTTTTTTAGTTCATTTAAAGTGCGTCAACAGCTCGGTTATTAGCGACTATGGTGGAATATGTAGTAGGCCTAGTAGGTTTTCACTTGTGAAAATTTACAGACTTGGCCGGGAATCGAACCCGGGACCTCCGCCTGGTATGTTAGTGCGCTACACTACGCTATGGAGGCGGCCTTTAGTCGACTATTTGAATAGTCTTCTTTGGCTCCCATTAGCTTCGTTTTTCCTGTCAATACTTCTTCATATTTTCCGATCTGACTTTCCACTGTTTGTCCGTCAATAATTTTATTAATAATAATAATAATAATAATAATAATTCTGCCCATAACAGACAGATGAAGAGTCAAATAAATTACTCTCAATCTGTTCGTTGCAGGGCTAAAATAAATAGTTCTGTTTCTTATCACATGGTCAGCCAATGAAATGACTGAATCATTTAAAAACAGAAGAGGTAGAAGTGTAAAAGACACTAATCAGAGTTAACTCCTCTAAAAGTAACGAATTTCATTATACAGCCGGACCCTGTGGTGAATGAAGTGAAGGTGGCATTTGCAGAGTGGAAGGTATGTGCTTTTCAGAGGGCCTGGCATGCTGATAAGCATATTTTTCCATTCAGTGAGGAAGGCAATAGTAAACCAACTCACTCCTCATTTTACTTAGTAAAACCTCTACAGGTTCAAACCAGCTTTTTGGCTGATAACCTAAACAATAATAATAATAATAATTATTATTATTATTATTATTATTATTATTATTATTATTATTATTATTATTATTATTATTATTATTATTATTATTATTGGCGAATTCTCCTTGGATAGAAGACGTTAAGCATTATGACTCAGTTTCGTCATTTGTTTTTCTTATTGGTCCAGTAGGCCTTCATTGTTTCCGAGAAAGCTTTTTTGCGGCTTTC
Source organism: Catonia carolina (assembly GCA_035578175.1). NCBI lineage: Eukaryota > Metazoa > Arthropoda > Insecta > Hemiptera > Achilidae > Catonia > Catonia carolina. The sequence continues at coordinate 19,319,033 of JAQMRL010000015.1, forward strand.
AGACCACTTTGGTCTAAACTGCTTCTCTCTTGAGGGCTCTGAAACTTTCCACTTGTCTACCTTGTGACGGAATAAGTTTTTATTAAAAATTTCAGTTTGATGTATATTTGCGCTTCTTAGGTCCTTACGAATTTCGTCCAGCCAAGGTGTTGAAATTTTAAGTTTTGTTATATATTCAATTATTCTTTTTGTTAGCCTATCCTCCTGCAATCTGTTAAGATGTCCAAAGAACTTCAACCGCCTTTTACGCATGTCAATTTCAATGTTTGAATAGCTCTCTGTTGTTTTGTTGGATTGCAGCCTATACCCATCTTCTGTAAGTCGAGCCCCTAGAATTTTTCTAAAAAATTTTTTTCCTCCTTTTTGATTTCTTCGATTTCGTATTTTCTGTTAAGTACTAGTGTTTCGCTTGCGTAGAGGACCATTGGTTTAATAACTGTGTTGTAGTGCCGAATTTTAGTTTGTCTTGACATGAATTTTTTGTTGTAGAGATTTTGAACTAATCCTAGAGCTTTTTTCATTTTTTATAATAATAATAATAATTATTATTATTATTACATGTAAGTCATGATATATGTATTTTTTACTGATGTATCAAGGAATGTCCATGATTTGTCTTATTATTTTAATAGGAACCTTTCTAAAATGTCAACACTTGACGTGCTAGTCGTTCCCACAACTGTAATCCATATGTCTAGACAGGCTTAAGTACGGCTTTATAAAATATCATTTCACTTTCTTTAGAGAGTTCTAACTTCCTTTCAAGCAACCACTTCGTTTGGTTGAACGATAAATCGAATTGTTTTCTCATAACAACATAATTCCACATAGTAACATTGTCAGATATCTGAGCCTCCACTTAGATTGTCGCCTTGCATGAAAACACATAAAACTGTTAAAAGCGAACAACTAGACCTAAATTTTAGAAATATATTGGCTTTTTTGCGATAAATCACTCCTGATAAAATCTAACAAAATTACTCTCTACAAATCAATATATTGAAACTCATTTGGATTTATGGAATACAACCTTGGGGTACATTATGCAAATTTAAACATCGAGATCTTAGAGCCATTTCAATCAAAGATGCATCAGACGCTAGGTAAACATACCCTGGTATATGATTGTATATACGAAGTGTGGCTATTAAATTACGAGACTGACGTTGTAAAAAATTTTATTTTTATTTTGTACGTAATCACTTATTGTCACCTTCAATATACACTCCTTTTCTATCCCTACAACGCTCCATGCGAATTTTCCATTGTTGGAAACAGTGCTGGAAGTCATCTTCTGTCACCTCTTTTAGGACGCGTGCCGCTTTCACTTTTACAGCTTCCATAGACTCAAATCTTATCCCTTTAATGCAGATTTCACCTTACGGAACAGGTAGAGGTCACATGGTGCAAGATCTGGTGAATAAGGTGGATGTTCTAACACTGAGACTTGGATGTACTTGGCTAGGAACCTCGTGACAGATAATGGGGAATGAGCTGGCGCATTGTCTTGTTGAAGAACCCAAGATTTGTCCTTCCACATTTCGGGGCGTTTTTTCCTTACTCTTTGACGTAGTTTAGAAAGTACCTCAAGGTAGTAATATTGATTTAAATTTTAAGTCCCTTCGGAGTCTTAATATTGAGTGGTGCTCTCTAAATTTCAGTCAACACTACTCTTTTTTCTTTCTATCGTATTTACTAGTTGTAAGTATTACTCAGTTGTGAATGCAATATGAAAAAAAAACTGTGAGCGGTTAAACATCTGCGTAGACAATATTATGTTTATTATTTCAATTCATAGCCAATTATGTGTGCGTTAAATGCTAGTGAAGTTATCTAATTTTAATTTGCAATTTAAGTTAACTATACGACATTCAGTTATTTTATCAACGTAGAATATAAATATATTACTAGAATAAACCATTTATAAGATCAAGGCAGACAAGTAGAAAACTTTTCCCTTTTTTTCATGCATTTTTTGTTTAAAAAACATACATGATTTAATCTAATTAAAATAAACATATATCTATTTACGTGTTAGGTAAATTACATTTGTAATTAAAAAATAAAAGAACCTAACAAGTAAGTTATATTTTGCAGTAGGTGTTTACAAATAATTATTATTATATTTATCTTACTTATAGGCTATACAATTTTCTTTTATTGAAGAGTTTATTAATTTTAAAGATCACTTGATTATGACCAGTCAAAAGAAAATCATTACATTAATTTATTTTACACCTCTTTGATTTATAGATTCATTCTTTATTATGTAATTCAAAATTAACTTAATTATTTTATCCTTGAATCCTGAATCCTGGTTGAGAGGGCTAAGAAGCCCTATGATGGCGACATCGTGTTAAGGAACACCTGGTCGCTCGGGGAACAATATAACAGAATAATTGCAACCTCAAGAAATTTAGGGGGAATTTTATAGTTTAAATAGGAAATCTGCCCATAACAGACAGGTGGAGTGTCAAATTTTTTACTCAATCTGTGCGTTGCAGGGCTAAAGTAAATAGTTCTGTTTCTTGTCACATGGTCCGCCAATTAAATGAATGAATCATTTAAGAACAGAAGAGGTACAGGTGTAAAAGACACTAATCAGAGTTATCTCCTCTGAAAGTAATGAATTTCATTATACAGCCAGACCCTGTGGTGAATGAAGTGAAGGTGTCATTTGCAGAGTGGAAAATATGTGCTTTTCAGAGGGCCCGGCATGCTGATAAGCATACTTTTCCATTCAGTGAGGAAGGCAATGGTAAACCATCTCACTCCTCGTTTTACTTAGTAAAACCTCTAAAGGTTCAAACCAGCCTTTCGGGTGATGACCTAAACAACAACAAATAGGAAATAGGATTCTGGTTCGTGGGACATTGGAACTGGGACTTGAAAGGAGGTAATTTATTTTTAGAAGTTATTTGTGGAAAATCTAAATTAAGGGACAAGTGGGTTTAAGAGCGGCTCTTTTATTTTATTTTATACTTCAGTGGCCTTTTTTCAGTTTTGTGGGAGTCCTATTATCTTGGGGAGGGGAAGGCATGCATTTTACTGAACGTGGACTAAAGGTATAATTTAAGGTAGGGGTTAGTTTATGATTTCAGGGGAGACGGAAAGGGTAGAGTTTGGCATAATCACCGGCCTTTTTATGTTCTGAGTGTTTATCAATTTTAAATGGCGGCTCTTTTCACCGTAGTGGAGTGATTATGCATAGAAACATGGGGACAACTACCAACGGGGGGGAGTGAGTCATACAAATAGAAGGGGCATGGGCAAATAAGAGGAATACAGGGCAGAATAAAAATGTGGCAACTCTAAATTTTGTTAAGTGGGTCATACTGGAATTTAGATAAAGTCGTGGAATGGTAATGGCATAGAGACTTCAGGTGGGTGTGGGCGTCGGTACAAGTCCTGAATGATCTGGGGTCCGTCAGTTTTCCCAGCGTCGTGTAGCCGTTTCGAGGTATTGTAAATAAAGTCCTCCATAGAAGGGAAGAGAAGGTGTTCGTGTATGATGCGATTGGATATAAGATAGTGGAACTGTGTGATGCACCGGAGGACTTTGTTCTGGTATGCTGAAGTACGTCTTTTGTTGGACTTGGAGAGAAAGGGCCACCATACCGGTGACCCAGCTGTTCTATCTTGCGCAAGTAGTTTCATATCTACATACCTGTAAAACCCTACATTTTTTGTAATTTGCTTTATATATTCTAATCTTTGCCTCCCCCACAATTTACTCCCTCAATATTACCCTCCATTATACTCGTGGATTATAACACAATGGTAACAGTGCCAGTTAATGGTAAATAATGTATTTGTTTTAGTAGATATTTTTTAAATTTCTTTTTTTTTTTTGTTTAACGTCCGACTGTTCTGCAAGTACTGCTAATGCAGACAGTGAAGGATGAAATAATTTTTTGTAACGTATGAAAATATGCCGTGCCTGAATGGGAATCAAATCCTAGACCGCATTATGGGAGGCAAGCACGTTACCAACTACGCCAAAGCGGCCGAATAGACATATTTGTTTTAGTAGACGTTGTATCTGGGAAAAAATTACTGCGGTTTACCTACTGTATATTTTAATACTAAAATAGCAACATTGTTGTAAGATATAACTTTGTTTTAAGTTAGTACAGCTTGCATATGGTTTTTTATTACTATATGGATAAATATTATTTTCTAATATTTTCCATTAAAAAGAAAGTAAATTTTCTAGTAATATATAATAAAAATATTACCCATAAATTGAGTAATTTAACATGTTTTATGACTAGTAATTACTATTTATTACTCTTGATATATCACCGCTTTGAAATAAAAGGTATTTTATTTAAATTTTGCTTGTACTGCATTTTATCCTATCAGATCTTTTTCTGTATGAATGTTTTTTTCAGAATCTGATGATTATTGTTTTATATGCAGGCTATAATTTTTAGATGAGCTACTTAAAAGTAAATTTAAATTGCAAGTAATATTTTTTCGGGTTTATTTAGTTATCATGTTAATTATTTTCAATTTATTTATAAATTAATTGCTTTGACATTTGCGACTACAGAGGATTGACATGTCACAATTTTCTACAACCTAGTGAATAATATAGATTTAGGAATAATGAATTGCAATAAATTATTACGCTTATAACTAACTACTGGTAGATTACAATGTATCAACTTAGACTAAATTAATTACAAAATGTTATTAAACTTAAGACTTAAACTAAACTTAATTAAAATAATAATTAAAGATAGTCATTTACAATTAAATAATTAATTAAATTACTAACAAAACAAAATTCCCAAAACAGGCAGGTAGATCGTTAAATTATTTGCACTTGATCTGCTAGTTCCAGGGCTACAAAAAATAATATTTTCTTATCACATTGTCATTAAAAATAGTTCTGAATGAAAAAGTAAGCTTATCAACATCGCAGGCTTTCTGAAAAGTATCTACTTTCCACCCTGCAAATGACACCTTCACTTCATTCACCACAACGTCTGGCTGCATAATGAAATTCATTATTCTCAGAGGAGATAACTCTGACTATAGAACGTAAAATGAAAAATGAAGCCTATTTTTAGAACCGTGTATCTCACCAAGTAATAAACATAAAAATTCCAAGTACGGTTCGTTTTAAAGACTGGTTTTTTGTAATTTTACTCAAATAAATTACGAAACACGTGAGTATGTAAGGCACTTTCCAACGATTTGGAAAAAAATATGTATCTACTAGTTTTTTTAGTCAATCTGGATCAAAATAACAATTTTTTTAGAACGCTCTAATTCCTTTATCCTTTGTATTAAAAGACTGAATTTAAGCTGAGATTAATTAAATCCATGCAGGAAAACTCCTCTGAAACGCATAGTTTTCCTCTAAAAATTGATCGTGTTACATGTTCTAAAACATTGATTAAGTGAAAAATGCCCTATAAAACGGATGAATATTTTCAAAATCACCAGAAAATACCTAATACACTCCCTTATTGTGTAATTTATACGAATAATATAATAAAGAACCACGATTTAAATTGAGCCCTAGCTGAAATTGTTATATTTTTCACTAGGTGAGATACGCGATTCCTAATATAAGCATCACCTTTCATTGTACGTACTATGTTGTTCGATTTTTAGGTCATCAGCCGAAAGGCTGGTTTAAACCTGTAGAGTTTTTACTAAGCAAAACGAGGAGGGACATGGTTTTACTTTGCCTTCCTCACTGAGTGGAAAATTAAGCTTATCAGCATGCCGGGCCCTCTGAAAAGCATATATTTTCCACTCTGCAAATGACATCTTCACTTTATTCAACACAGGGTCTGGCTGTATAATGAAATTCATTACTTTCAGAGGAGATAACTCTGATTAGTGTCACAGTACACCTCTACCTCTTCTTTTCTTAAATGATTCAGTCATTAAATTGGCTGACCATGTGATAAGAAACAGAACTATTTATTTTAGCCCTGCAATGAACAGATTGAGTGTAAATAATTTGACACTCTACCTGTCTGTTATGGGCAGAGAACGTACTATAGAGTCGTTTAATCATCTATCTCTTCTGTTCTTAAATGCGTCAGTCATATAATTATCTGATCATGTGATATGAAACAGAACTATTTTTTTTGTAACCTTAAAACTAGCAGATCTAGTGCAAATTATGTAATATGCTCCGCCTGCCTGTTAATGGGAAAATCTCGACATTAAAGCAATAAATAGCTATTATTTCTGTACCTAAAGAGTTAAATTCATACCTGGAAAAATTGAACTGTGAAATGAAACCGGGAACATCAATAAACACTTACATCATGCGATCTTGGGTTCGAATCCCATTCAGGCACGGCATATTTTCATACGTTAAAAAAAAAATCATTTCATCTTTCACCGTCTGCATTAGCAGTAATTTCAGAACAGTCGGACGTTAAACCAAAAAAAAATAAATAAAATAAAAAAATAAACCCTAGTTACTAGAAAATTTACTTTCGTTTTAATGAAAAATATTAGAAAATAATATTTATCCATGTAGGAATATAAAACCATTTTCAAGCTGCACCTACTTAAAACAAAGTTAAATCGTACAACAATGTTGCTATTGCAGTATTAAAATAAACAGTTAGGTAAACCGCAGTAATTTTTTCCCAGATACAACATCTACTAAAACAAATATAACTAGCCGGCCGCATTGGCGTAGATGGTAACGTGCTTGCCTCTCATCATGCGGTCTTTGGTTCGATTCCCATTCAGCCACGGCATATTTTGATACGTTACAAAAAAATATTTCATCCTTCACCGTCTGCATTAGAAGTAATTGCAGAACAGTCGGACGTTAAACCAAAATAAAATTTAAAAAAGTAAACCCTTAGGCTATTTGTAAATATTTTAAATTAATTAATTGTTTACTAATTAATTATTTAATTTGTTGTTACAGAAGTGCCACTTAGGGATCAATCAACATCAGCGACGTGGTGGAAACAAGAATTGGTGCCTTCGCAATCCTTCTCCGAAGCGGACTCAAATAATTTCTTCTCTTCAACCCATGGATTAGTTCAGACGCATCCATCACTACTCAATGGTGGCAGTGCCGGTAAGATTCATATTTCAGTAATATACTATTCAAGTAAGTCACTAAAATAAAAAGAGATTTTTGAGATCGATCAACGGCTACAAGTTCACAAAATTTGTATTTACAGTCAATTCCTGCCCATAACAGACAGGTGGAGTGTCAAATTATTTACACTCAATCTGTTCATTGCAGGGCTAAAATAAATAGTTCTGTTTCTTATTACATGGTTAGCCAATTAAATGACTGAATAATTTAAGAACAGAAGAGGTAGAGGTGTAAAAGACACTAATCAGAGTTATCTCCTCTGAAAGTAATGAATTTCATTATACAGCCAGACCCTGTAGTGAATGAAATGAAGGTGTCATTTGCAGAGTGGAAAATATGTGTTTTTCAGAGGGCCCGGCATGCTGATAAGCGTAATTTTCCACTCAGTGAGGAAGGCAATTGTAAACCACCTCACTCCTCGTTTTACTTAGTAAAACCTCTACAGGTTCAAACCAGCCTTTTGGCTAATGACCTAAACAACAACAGTCAATTCGGCTTACAAAAAAAATTTTTATCGTTAAATTTTATTGAATACTTTTATATAGTAAAATTCGGTTATAACGAGGTCGGTTGTAACGAAAATCCGGTAATAACGTGTGAAACTAAAAATTTAATTGGTTTTTTTTGTTTTTAACACAATTTAAAGTTTGATACAATGAACATGGAATCCAGTTGTATAGACCGAATCCCTTCTTTAAAATAATAATAACATTACAATACAGTAATCAAACCAACAATTTTATATGCCAGTGAGATCTTCACGCTTAACAGGAAAACAGACGTGGAAAGCTTAAAGAAGGAAGAAAGAAAAATAATTAGGAAAATTCTTGGACCTAGATGGACCGAAAACGGGTAGGTACAGATAACAGAGAACGTCTAAAATTGAAGAATATTCCAACATAGAGACAGACATGAGAAAAAGACGCCTTCATTTTTATGGCCACATAATGAGACTTCCTGACAATAGACTCACAAAGAGAATAGTAAAATATGTATCATCACTTGTTATTGGGGGGGGGGGGAATGGATACAAAGTGTTAAAAAAGATTTAGAATTGGGCAAAATCACCAAAGAAGAAATTCTCATAAGAGAAATTTTAGAACAATCAGCCCAGCGGTAGAGATACCTCATAATTGCTCAATATTGAATGTACTAAAAAACCTTATGATAGTTTCAGTGGTACCACCTTCTTCAGAGTACACGATAAACTGGATAATCCGAACCCTGCGTAATCCGAACTTACCCAGTTAATTAAATTTAAATACAGAAAAGACCTTCTTTTCCAAGTCATTACTCAAAATGATGACATAGTAGCGTGCTTAAAAAATTAATCTCAGAAATGTTATGATTTCTTTGGCTGCTACTTGGGATTACATTGACAAGACTTTAGTTCAAGCATTGAGGAAAAAATTATTACTTTATGTCTTTAAAGATAACAAAAATGTTGTTACTAATCTAAGTAAAGAAATAGAAAGTTTGGCAGAAGTGACTAAACCTGTTAACTTTGAAACAGAAATAACAAAGAAAGATCTTATAAATTGGATTAATGTAGACAAAATTGAAGGTTTCCAACTGAAAACCAACGATGATATTATTGAAACAGTACGATAAGGGTTCGATGAAAATATGGAAAATGATTACGATTTAAATTAAATAATTCGCTGATCATGTGATAAGAAATCGAATTATTTTTGTAGCTTTGGAAAAATTCTTCTGACATCTTTATAGAATTGAAAATTACCACGTGACAAAACAAATCTTTAAAGATATCTCTGGTATCATATAGATGGTTTAATAAAACCACAAATGTTAAAAAAAATTGGAATAAATTGAGAAAACATTGAACTAAACAAGCTCAGATAGTGATTACAGATTTAAGGGTTTTAATAAAGAATAAATATAAAACTGGATGAACGGAAGAAATGAGAAACACCTATAGTGAAACAAAACTGAGATTTTCTGTTGTAAAAAGAGGTTCTAAAAATATTTAAAGTTACTTTATGTGTTTTAAAATGACTCTAAATAAGAAAAACACAAAAAACTACCGAAGCGATCAAAATACCTTTTGATTATATAATAACTTCGTATAATTTCTCTCGGCTCATTAAATTAACATTAATCACAAACAAACAAGTTCAATGACGCTGAAAATCACTGAAGTCACATTAACCCGAAAAAATTACTGTAGATTTATTTTTAATTATATAGAAAACTACTTAAGATCTCGTTTTCAGTTAAGTAACACTTCATGGCCATTACATAGTCAAGGGTGTACCTTGATCTTTCAATCTTAACAAAACACAAAAAAATCTTTTGTATTTTTCAAAACGTTCTTAAACGAACCTACTTTAATGTGTAAAATTAATAAAAAGGATTTGAAAATAAAGATGTGAAATAAAATTTAGAATTAATTTTATGTAATTTATATTATTTAAGGTGGTATTTAATGAGTTATTTTGTAAGGATAGGTGACAAATAAAACTTTAAATAATGTTGTAAGAAGGTTAATCTTAGTTTAACATATTTTACATAAATATTAACATAAATTATAGCATAAATTTATTTTTAAATTTACTCTTATAAATCATGTACGAGAAGATTTCGTTCAAAATATTTTAATCCGATTCACAATTCAGTGTAATTAATAGGTATGTTTTAGAAATGTTTGTACCTTGTCTATCGACAAGATAAACATGAAAGTTACAAATCTGATGTGAAGCACTCACACAACTTTCTCTTGCTAATGCAATATTTAATAATAAACCTAAAATTTGTAATAAAACATTAAAAATAAACAAAATACTAACCTCAATAAACATAACCGAATGTTCATCATGAGTAAAAGACGTAAATTTTTTTTTCATCCAGAAGACTCCAAAGGGAGTACAGGACATGTCAAGATAAAACTGATAAACTGAAAGTTTATTACCAATGATAAATTCATCACTTACCACTAAAAAAAATTGTTTTTTCTACTGCTTACTTCAGTAGGCTTGTCATGAACCAACTCCATTGAATCAAATGTCACACACAATGAAAAAGTAAAAAATCAAACACAATGATGAATTCATCACTTACCAATCATTTTTTCCTACTACTGCTTAACTCAGTAGGGTTGTCATGAACCCCTTTGTATCAAATTGTACACAATATTTGTTTAATTAGAAGTTAAATACCAAAACTATTTAGAAAGGAATTCGTGCACACTGTAAAATGTTTCATCAATCAAATACTGTTTTAGCTTTTTTTTAAAATGAAAATCAACCTCAGCCAGCCGACATCCATTTATATATTTAATATTAGTTTTAGATTAATCACAAAACGTTTTTTTTGTAATCCTTAGTTTGTGTACGTTGCAATCTGTTCAATTTAGAACAATAAGCAACCCCATGACCCAATGAGATGAGGATGATGTGGATGACGTGTAAATGAGGTGTAGTCTTGTTTAGACTCAGGTCAACCATTCCTGAGAGAGTATGGTTAATTGAACCCCAACCATCAAAGTACACCGGTAGCCAATGTCTAGCATTCAAATCCGTATAAAAGTAACTACCTTTACTAGGATTTGAACCAGGAACCTTCGTCTCCGAAAATCAGCTGTTAAACAGCTGATTTTGACGACGGCTTTACCTCTAGACCAACCCGGTGGGTTAATCACAAAACTTACAACATTTAATTGTTTATTATATTATAAACTGTATACTTGATACATCTTTTAACAGGTTTTGGTCCAGATACGCAAGAAGCGCCGAGATATCCACCGGCATCATCGTTAGATTTTGACACGAGAGGTCTCGATGAATTACGAAGGAATCCGTTACTTTCTTCGCCAGAAGAATGTGCGAGAGCTTGCCGCGAAGGAGAACCACCAAAAGTTTGCTATTACCATTTCACGATGGAACTTTACACAGTTCTTGGAGCGTAAGTAAACCTATTATTATAAATTATTACTTTAACTACAATGCTAGATTGTTGTTCTTTAGGTCATCAGCCAAAAGGCTGGTTTGAACCTGTAGAGGTTTTACTAAGTAAAACGAGGAGTGAGGTGGTTTACAATTGCCTTCCTCACTGAATGTAAAAGTATGCTTATCAGCATGCCGGGCCCTCTGAAAAGCACATATCTTCCATTCTGCAAATGACACCTTCACTTCATTCACCACAGGGTCTGGCTGTATAGTGAAATTCATTACTTTCAGAGGAGGTAACTCTGATTAGTGTCTTTAACACCTCTACCTCTTCTGTTCTTAAATGATTCAGTCATATTATTGGCTGACCATGTGATAAGAAACAGAACTATTTATTTTAGCCCTGCAATGAAAGCTAGATTATCAAAGTAAAAAAGCAGATACGAACCAAAATTTGAGCACGATTAGTTTTCATTCCTGCCCATTACAGACAGGTGGAGTCTCAAATTATTTATACTTAATCTGTTCATTGTAAGGGTAAAATAAATGTTATGTTTCTTGTCACATGGTCAGTCAATTAAATGACTGAATCAAATAAGAACAGAAGAGGTAGAGATGTAAAAGGCACTAATCAGAGTTATCTCCTCTGAAAGTAATGAATTTCATTATACAGCTAGACCCTGTGGTGAATGAACTGAAGTTGTCATTTGCAGAGTGGAAAATATGTGCTTTTCAGAGAGCCCGGCATGCTGATAAGCGTGCTTTTCCACTCAGTGAGGAAGGCAAAGGTAAACCACCTCATTCCTCGTTTTACTTAGTAAAATCTTTACTGGTTCAAACCAGCCTTTCGGCTGATAACCTAAACATAGTTTTCATTTGCTCATCTTTTCATATTTTTAATCTTCCAAGCAATTTTTTAAGAGAAAGCAATATAATAATCGAATAATCAAAATAAGAATAAAAATCAAGGCAGCCGTTAAATTAAGAATACTGCAACTCTTGCTAATTTGAATCGCGATGAACGAGACCGCCGGATAATCCGGACAAATTATAGTCAGTTACATGAAAATTTTAATAATACATAAATAAGGGTAGGTTAATGGTTAGAGAATATTTCATTTAAAACAATTGTTTAAATAAAATTTTAATTTATCATCGTCCGCAGAAGTAAAAACTGTACGACGATTACCTATTACGGATTGTTATTATTATTATTATTATTATTGGCGAATTCTCCTTGGATAGAAGACGTTAAGCATCATGACTCAGTTTCGTCATTTGTTTTTCTTATTGGTCCAGTAGGCCTTCATTGTTTCCGAGAAAGCTTTTTTGCGGTTTTCAGACCACTTTGGTCTAAACTGCTTCTCTCTTGAGGGCTCTGAAACTTTCCACTTGTCTACCTTGTGACGGAATAAGTTTTTATTAAAAATTTCAGTTTGATGTATATTTGCGCTTTTTAGGTCCTTACGAATTTCGTCCAGCCAAGGTGTTGAAATTTTAAGTTTTGTAATATATTCAATTATTCTTTTTGTTAGCCTATCCTCCTGCAATCTGTTAAGATGTCCAAAGAACTTCAACCGCCTTATATCGTGCTTTTCATTCAATCGGTTATTATTATTATTATTATTATTATTATTATTATTATTATTATTATTATTATTATTATTATTATTATTATTATTGCAACAGAGACGGTAGTGAAGTTCTACTAGGTAATGGCACCCCTAGTCCTTCTTTATGGAAGTAAGTCATGGGTTACCACAAAACGCCAAGAAAGTAGAATCCAAGCAGCTGAAATGAGGTTTTTAAGAATGGTGAAGGGCTGCTCGAGGCTGGATCTAATACATAACGAAGAAATTTGATCCGAGTTGGGTGTATTTAGCTTGAATGAAAAGTGGAGGAGTACCGAAATCAATTAAGGTAACATTTGGAACGGATGCCACAGGAGAGAATACCTCTAAAAGTGACAAAATATGTTCCAGTTGGAAGAAGGGAGGTGGGAAGACCTCGAAGAAGATGGCAGTAGTCGAGACGTACGAGTTGGAATGTCTCGTGTTTGTGTAGCCGTACAGGATGGTTTGTGAGTTCGGAACAGCCTTATGCCTAATCCTTGATAATAAGAAGAAGAAAGAAGATTATTATTGCCTATATAGATAAATCAGTTCACGATGAAACTGCTGGAATTTTGGAGTAGTTAATAATATATTATTTTGAAAGACAGATGACTGTTCAGTTAACTTTTGACAATAAAACTTTTACAACAACGTGCAACCCGGAAGAAATTGTTAAAATTTAAAATTAAAATGAAAAAAACATTCGTGATTTATTTTAATTAATGTGTTCAAGGAAATCGGATCTATTTGTTTTTTTATAAAGATATTTTTTTTAATTTAAATAAAATGTATTTAGTGAATGAAAATATTTTTGTTCTTCTGTTTAACATCTCAGGAAAAGATTTTACCGAATTCAGCTTTTTAGATAAATCAATAAAAAAGTTATGGATGTTTAACAATATACAGAATGAGTCAAAATTTAACGGTAACATCTTTAGAATTGATTCTGTTCATATAAACATAGGTCCGGAAATTCTTTGTTAGCAAACTATAGCTGGAAAAAAATTTTAGTCACCCCAGTGAAATGAGGCCATAAATTGTTTTATGAAGCAAACTTGATGTTATTTTATGATGTGTAATCAGATCATGATGTTTAATCAGTGAAGAAGACAATGGTAAACCACCTCACTCCTCGTTTTACTTCGTAAAACCTCTAGAGGTTCAAACCATCCTTTTGGCTGATAACCTAAACAACAACAAGTAAATTATACAATTAATTTTACTGGAATAATTGAACTCTGGATGAAATCTTTTACCAGCCGTACCTCGCTGACGAAGCGTTTCTGGATCTGTTTTTATATGGATTTTTCTTATCAAGTCCCGAAAGAATGCAACGTAATTTTGAATCACCCGGTATATATGAAGTAACAATAAAGGTTTTGAAATTCATTCAGCCCGGAAATGTATCTGGTTATTTCATAAGATTCCCTAACTGTTTAGTTTGCCTGGAGAAACATGACTAATTGCAATAGAATTGATCCCGGACACATTCGGACTTTTAAGTACAGTTAATAGAGATTTTATTCTTTGATTTATAACTATAAGAAGTTATCTGGAAGGTAAACTGAAGAAATCGTATCAATTGTCAGTGATACACTCGTATAGCCTTATATAATATAGATTATAATTGGAGTACAAAATTATGTACCAAAATTGTAACAGTGATACATAACAAGTAACTAGATGACACAATGAAACAAGCAACACTGAGGAAATGAAAGAATATTTTTATTGTTTTGCATTACGGATTTGTAATATCTGTTCTACTTTTAATTAAAACACCTTTAAGGTACATAAAGTATTATTGTATTGCTTGGATAAAGCTGATCTTGCAGTCTGTAGTATTGTCAATGTCATCTGTTTTTTTAAATTAATAGAAAATAATTTTTATATACTATTGTTTTTATAACAGAAATTAAAATTCAGATCCGCTTTCTTATTTCAGCTATTTAAATAATTACTATTGTAACCAGTAGACAATTATTTAAACATTAGAAAAATTAGTGAAATCCAAAAAAGTTAATATAAAGGCCGCTGCATTCGTTTTGAGCACGCCACAGGGAGAAATATATTAGAAGTGCACGTAGTTTGGCACAAGGTGAAGTTCGACCGCCAAAGAAGTTGGGTGGATGAGAATAATTTCGTTTTCAAAATGTAAGGTGTAAGGTAGTCAAAGAGCAAATTTTGTGATTCTACGCACCCCGGTTTAGGATAACCGATTCTTTGAAGTTTAAGTTTTAGAAACAAACATCCTAACTGTGTAAATGAAATTCTTAAGGTCCGTCAAGAGTTGTACAGGACTTAACAGGATCAAAAAAAATTTCCATTTAACGAAAAAAATAAAATTATACCGTGCCCAATGTGACGATCATTTGAATAGAATGCCAAAAACTGCTTACCTGGTTTACCAAAAAAATGTAAAAACCAATAGGAAACAAAGATATTGGAAGACCTTATTAAAAAATGGGTACTGGAACAGATAGAAATGCCAAATTCATAAGGAGAAGAAGATTTTAACTGCTGTAAAATAATACGTAAATGAAAAACACGAATTTTCCAAATATTTCTATTAAGGTGGACAAAGCTCAAGTTTTAAATATTGGGGACTTTTTATAAGTTATTTATAAAGCTGTCAGAAATGTGTGTGTAAAATTTGAAAACTTTGAATTATTTTCCATTCAAAACGCTAACGGCTGTATGATTCTCTTTTGAATTTGAAAATTGTAACATCAATGATCAAGTGGAGCTAATATTAAAATGTCATACAACAGAAATAAAATTGAAGAAACAAACAAATAAATAAATTAAAAGTAGAAATTACAAGAAAGTAAACACGTTCACTTTATATATTTATATTATTTATTTATTTAACCAATGTAATTATTTAATAGAGCTGACTGTAAATTAATCTGCCTTTTACATAATAACTTTTTTACAACCGTTAAATTTGTAATAACCGTTACTTATTCAAACAGTAAAATTATCCTGTATGTTAATTATCCTGTACTATTGTATTAACATTACAATAGCTGTATTGTAATACAAAATAAGATGTATTGTTAAAATAAGCTGTATTGTAATACAGCTTATTAAAAAATAAGCTGTATTTTTTATTAATAAATTTTTTTTTTAATCCCTAATGTGTGTACGTTGCAATCTGTTCAATTCAGAACAATAAGCAACCCCATGACCCAATGAGATGAGGATGATATGTATGACATGTAAA
Organism: Catonia carolina; assembly: GCA_035578175.1. Lineage (NCBI taxonomy): Eukaryota > Metazoa > Arthropoda > Insecta > Hemiptera > Achilidae > Catonia > Catonia carolina. The sequence continues at coordinate 19,334,873 of JAQMRL010000015.1, forward strand.
TGAGGTGTAGTCTTGTACAGACTCAGGTCGACCATTCCTGAGAGAGTATAGTTAATTGAACCCCAACCATCAGTGTACACCGGTAACCACCGTCTAGCATTCGAATCCGTATAAAAGTAACTACCTTTACTAGGATTTGAACCAGAAACAGCTGATTTTGGCGACGACTTTACCTCTAGACCAACCCGGTGGGTTATTAATAATAACATAAATTTGTTTCTATTGCTGAAGGACATTCGATAGTAGACTGACAAAATCTGTGCTACGCTAAAATCTAAAACAGGTGTGCACAAACTTTTTGCAACAATGGGCCAATTAATTACAGATATTTCGAGCCGGGCCGCAGGAATATAATTTCTATAGTTTAGCAATTAGCATACGTCACAAAACGTAATGCGAATTAAATAACCCATACAAAAATTTCTTTCAAGAAAAAAATTGAAATTTTTCGCACATTTTTGAAACATTACTTATGCTATGTTAACTTTAAAACCGTAAAAAATATTAAAAATCGTATTACAATAAAAATACACCATTTTACGCAAAAGAAAGTTTGAAATATTTTAGGTTAATCTTTTTTTTTAATATTATTTCCAATTTCCGGTTATAGGTTCCATTTATTTAAATAAACAACTTTTCTAACATAGTGCATTTTAAAAATACTCTTACATTTAAATGTAATTGAAAATTGTAATAACTTGAATTAACACGTAATTTAGTAACATAAATTTATACTTATGCAAATGCAGGAAAGGTAAAATCAGAAAATTATAGAAAGCTTTTCCATTTATGTAGGAACTTCCTTTATCATTTTTAATAACATTAGTGTCAATTTCTAAGGTCAGATAATTTCTTATAATAGGAAAGAAAAGTAATAAATGCCTGTTATACACAAGACAATATCGACAGATTAATTATTGAATTTCATTAATAAACTACAGGCAGTTTGATAACCGTTTTTGTACAATGTGAAAGTTTTCACTGATTGCCTCATCATTAATATTTAATTTTCTGATTAACTGAAGAGTTGAAATTTTGTAGCTTATATTTTTATATTTAGGGGTTAAATAGAATAAATACAGTAATTATATTCCCTATCACTTCTGGGTGCCCAAAACAGGCAGGTGGAGTGGTCAATCTTCTTGTTTTAGGGCTACAAAAAATAGTTGCGTTTCTTATCACATGGTTATCCAATTACGTGACTGAAGCATTTAACAACAGAAGAGGTAGAGGTGTAAAAGACACTAGTCTGAGTTATCTCCTCTGAAAGTAATGAATTTCACTATACAGCCAGACCCTGTTGTTGTTTAGGTCATCAGCCAAAAGGCTGGTTTGAACCTGTAGAGGTTTTACTAAGTAAACCGAGGAATGAGGTGGTTTACAATTGCCTTCCTCACTGAATGGAAAAGTATGCTTATCAGCATGCCGGGCCCTCTGTAAAGCACATATTTTCCACTCTGCAAATGATACCTTCACTTCATTCACCACAGGGTCTGGCTGTATAGCGAAATTCATTACTTTCAGAGGAGGTAACTCTGACTAGTGTCTTTTACACCTCTACCTCTTCTGTTCTAAAATGATTCAGTCATTTAATTGGCTGACCATGTGACAAGAAACAGAACTATTTATTTTAGCCCTGCAACGAACAGATTGAGTGTAAATAATTTGACACTCCACCTGTCTGTTATGGGCAGTAGCCAGACCCTGTAGTGAATGAAGTGAAAGTGTCATTTACTGGGTGGAAAGTACATGATTATTGGAGGGCCTGGCATGCTGAAAAGCATATTCTTTCAACTCGATGAGGAAAGCAACAATAAGGCCGCTCTCACACCGGTGAAACTCGACTGCGACTTGACCTCGACTTGAAGTCCGATACGAGTCGTACCCTTACATTTATATGTTTACCCTCCCACAAGTATGACTTCGATGTAACCTCGATCAAATCGATCTCATGCGACTCAGTTTGTCCAACATATGCTCGGCCAGTCGCGTACGCGTATAATCATGGCAGACGAAGCAGCCAACGTAGCCTTTGTGCTTGAAATTGAAAAAATCCATGTCTGTACAATTTTAATTTGACAGAATATTCTAGGCCAGATATTACCTTTCTTTTGGGATCCGATAAAAATATTTAAATTTGTGTTCATCACAGGAGAGTTCCTGGGCACACACATACGCTCCTCTATTACGATTATTACTGATATACGGTGATATCCAACAGCTCCGGTTTTTTTTCTTCTTAAATAGTAATAAGCAATGACTACATTTTCTTCATCACTTGACATTTTGCAAACTGCAG